>CM060687.1:17019187-17122403 GCA_030686995.1 Artemisia argyi | reverse complement strand
GGTCTTATTTTTCCACCACTATCATCTGGTGCTTAACCCTCTTGACTCATCTAGTTATTACACCATGTTTAATCTCGTATCTAGAATGTATTTTTCAAGGTTGACATTGGTTGTCTCCACCATGACTGCAAATGAGAGTATCAAAGTTTTTTTGAAACAATAAAAAGGATGTGTAGTTCTTTTAAAACTAGACGAGTACCCGTGCATAGCAACGGGATTTTATAGCGACAGATAGTTTATTGATAAAAAAAATTTCTAGGTTGTAAATGAAAAATAATAAAAGTTTGAAGATTTGGGAATTAAACATAATGTTTTGAAACCCGGTTCCACCCGGGTGGTTCAACCGGTTAAACCGTTCCGGTCGAAAAATTGGTCGATTTAAACCGGGTCAACTTGCTAGGTTGGGTCGAAAATGGGTCAAATTAAACCGGTTCAACCCGGCGAGTTTGAAGCGTCCCGGGTCAACCTGGTTTGTGATTTGTATTAATTGGTTATAAATGAAAAGTAATAAAAGTTTGAAGATTTGGGAATTAAAAATAATGTTTTGAAACCCGGTTCGACCCGGGTGGTTCAACCGTTTGAACCGTTCCGGTCGAAAATTTGGTCGATTTAAACTGGGTCAACATGCTAGGTTAGGTCGAAAACGGGTCAAATTAAACCGGTTCAACCCGTCAGGTTTGAAGCGTCCCGGGTCAACCCGGTTTGTGATTTGTATTAATTGGTTATAAATGAAAAATAATAAAAGTTTGAAGATTTGGGAATTAAAAATAATGTTTTGAAACCCGGTTCGACCCGGGTGGTTCAACCGGTTGAACCGTTCCGGTCGAAAATTTGGTCGAGTTAAACCGGGTCAACATGCTAGGTTAGGTCGAAAACGGGTCAAATTAAACCGGTTCAACCCGTCGGGTTTGAAGCGTCCCGGGTCAACCCGGTTTGTGATTTGTATTAATTGTTTTAATTGGTTGTACAATATGAATAAATCATTGTACTTTTAAGTAATGGGGTATTTTAATAAGAGTATTAAATGCATTTCAATATTTCCTTATATACGTTTTTCAACATTTCACTTTTCACTTTCTTGACTTTTCACATTCACCTTTTGACCATTTTTGCTTTATAGGTAGTATAGATTGGCAAACCTTTTAATTTCAGAAGCCCAATGTATATAAACATGTAAAATGCCTATTTTAAGCCCAATATAACAAATTACTATTATTTGTATATGCACTCAAAAAAAAAAAAAAAAAAAAAAAAAAAAAAAAAAAAAAAAAATGGGGGTCACGGTTGGAACACTGATCACCATTAGTCTACACTTCATTCTTTTGGCTATTATAAGGTAAAACTTCTACGTGACCACAAACAACCTTAAGTGGTCACGCCAACCTCCTGAAAAGGGAGAGCTTTACCTGGGACGAAGATTGCTACATTGAATCCCTTTGATGCCCTTAATATGATCGATACTGATGAATGTGGCATTCCTGGTTTGAGTCTGTGTGGCGGTGGGTTCAAACCCCGTGGATTAGTTGGCCAAAAGGTTGAAAATCATGGTTAAAAAAAATCAATTTGTTAGGGTTTATCGTCATTCTTTAATGTTATAATTTACTAAGTCAGTTATCCTAAAATATATCGTATAGTGATAAAGTAGTTGTCTGTTTACTTCTTAACTTTTGATTTTTGGATCAAAAAGGCCTCTTCATGTAATAGACTAATATTGTGATAGGGACAGAACAAGGATCAAATGTGACCGGGTGCATAAATTTTTTGGAAATGTAATATAGAAACACATTTTGATGGACTGGGTGCATTTAAGATAGAGCATTGATTGGGATGCCTAACTCGCATGCCTAATAATATGCCTAAACATAAGTGTCAACATCCTATTGGGACATTAGGGGGACCCACTTCTTCACAAACCAATAATTTGTTGCCACATCTATTAGGCACACAATTAGTCACATATTTTAGGTCTCCCAATCATTTTCCTTTAAGATACATTTAGGAAAAATTGATTATTTTTTCAAAAATTAACATTACATCGAAAAAATCTATAGGGGTCTCGGCACCCGCGGAAAACTCCTGGTTCTGTCCCTAGTGATAGTGTATATCTGTTGTAGTTGTTTTCATAAGGTTGAGAACTTGAGCTATGTGTAATAATTTTAAGGGTAAATTGCAAAAATAGTCACTAAAGTATCACGAAATCGCAAAAATAGGACCGAGTCATAAAGGCGTGCAAATTTGCCACTAACGTTTCGGATAAGTGCAAAATAGCCACCGAGAGCGTTTTTCCGTTAGTTTGCTCGTTAAGTTCCACGTCATTGAGGGTAGTATTATCAGTTCATGGTTCATTTTCTCTCCCGCCAATTATAATTGAAGGACAATATTTGCAAACAACGTAAACTCTTGAGTTAAAGCTACTAGATTACTAGAGTTCCTTTTTCAGAGTACATTAAATCCCCAAAACCAACCCAGTTACATATCCATTGTGAAGATAATCAACCGTCAAACTCTAACCTTTAAAAAAGAAAAAAGAAAAAAATTCCTAAATCGGAACAATCCAATTCTCACAAGGACTATAATGACTCACCATAGACAAACGATTCATAATCAACCATATCAATACTCTTTCGATCTATGACTATTTCAATGATCAATCAAGTGATACAGAGTGAACCAATTCGTGACATATCAAGCATACAAACATATATAACACAGAGCATATCCATATCGATCACAACTTTATCACGACTCTCATACAGCCTAAACAAACATATACGACTACTCTATATTCAAACTGAGAATACAAATAACAAACATATAAACTTTAGCTTTATTCATATTAAGGGTAATAAGAACAATACCAATGATTACAAGGATGAAACTGAGTGCTCACGATTACAACCCTATAGGCATTTACTTATAGGCATCATATTTCAATTTATGTTGAACCTATAGGCATTTACTTAACGCATAATATACAACCAACTTAGCTTCAAATACTAGTGCTCAACCCTATACAGGAAGCTTAAAACAAAAAGCCATCACTAGTACAATCGATGCTTCTGCCGGCGACATTTTTACGCCCTTACCGTCGACATGTCGACGGAACAATACGTTCCCGTCGACATGTCGACGGGAACATAACGACGGCTGTGTTTCGTCGGGAACAGCGTTCCCGTCGACAATCACCGTCGACATTGTGGGTCCCACATCGTTTTCCAGTCAAACAAATTTGATCTCCGTCAAATCCCGTCGACATGTCGACGGGAACGTATAACTAATTAACGTTTTAATTAATAGATGATAATTAAGTTTTATATTATGCCGTCGACATGTCGACGGCAACATTAAACCAAAAATATTGGTTATTTAATTATGCCATTGACATGTCGACGACATAATTTTAAAAACAATATTCATTTTTTAATAATGCCGTCGACATGTCGGTCAAACGTTTTTTTTGTCGTTTTCCGCCTTATGCCGTCGACATACTGTCGACGGGAAAACCCTCGACGCCTGTTCTCCTCATCCTTGTAGTGCATGTTAATAAATTCTTCAATAAGTTGGTTTTACACCTTTACATTTTGTTAATAATTATTCAAGCTCTAATAGTCGTGCCAACTAGTGAAACTCGTGTACTTGCGCATGACTTTAAAAAATTTTAAGTGAAGGAACTAGTATATTTACCAAAACTATAGGGACCAAAAAGAGACCATATAAGTCGGTTGTGTGTATAAATAAATATATTCCCCCATGTAATATTATTTGCCATACCATTCACCGGTAAATTACTTTTTTATTCTTATTACCTTCGTCGAGCACGGTATTATTATTGATTGATTGCATTAGTTATGTTTGTATATGTTGTATGTGTGTGTTGTATGGTTTTTAATTTGTATATGTTGTATGTACCGTTTCAAATTAGCTGCGTGTTTACAGTTGATGCTAGTGTTGAGGTACCTGCAAATTCTTAGTGTACGTTTTAGAAGCATATAAGAGCTTGGGAATTCACGAATTATAAATTTAGAAACTCGGGCAAAAAGTATAAGCATAAATTGGCGTCCATAGCACTGCATGTATGATTACGTGTTTTCTGACCTCTCTCCCCGATTGCCGCCACATTTTTCAGTTATGGGGTCTGAGAGTAGTCTTATGAATACTAGAAAAATAAAAAGAATTTTGGATTCACTGATATATTGCTGTACAAAAAAACGATAGATCAGATACTCTAGATCCCTATGAAGGAAAAGAGATTGATTTGGTGATTGTGGAATCTTGCTAGTTAATACATGAGTTGTAAAACCTAGATTCGTTGCTGACGTTTTTTTTTTTCCTATACGGTCTCTTCATTAAGTTTTCAAAACGAATGTTACCGCTAAAAATGTATCTAAGTATGTTTGTCTAACTAGAGATTGATTTTGTGTGTTGTAAATGATGTTTAGGCGTTTATTGTTTTTATAGATACGATAACATTATAAGGCTTTTACCTCTTGTTTTAATATGTTTTTATATCTGTATGCTTTTGGTTGTTAAAATCTGTTTTTCTTACATTTTTATTTGTCACCAGACAATGTCAACTTCTAGTTCATCAACAAAACCTCCGGAGTTATGGGAACTAATAATGGATCATTTTGATCATTCTCTGAGCCTCGTTTACCCTGAATTAAATGAAACCTGCCGATTTGCTGATATTAAAGGGGAAGCTCTTGAGAAATATGGGGATGATTACATATGGTACTTAGTAATTTATAACTTTCTTTCTTTGGTATATATGCATGTAATCTGATTGTTTTAGTACTTCTGAATGATGAGAAACTTACATTTGCTCAATATTATAGCTCTAGTGTCCTCAAGATATGCACCAAATTAAGATCAAAAGATCCGAAGCTTTTCTTGAAGACAGGATCCGAAGATATTGCGAAGGTAAACTATCATGTGTAGTATGCTGTTTTTTTTAAATGCAATTTTATATTCATAGGTGTGATATTTTATTATTGCAGCTCATTGTGAATAATCTTCCGAAATCTGACATGATACCTCATGTCTCTATACACAATGGTTGTTTTTTAACCTTCAAGCTATCCTGGGAATGGATGGCCAAGGTATTGTTTTTTAACGTTCAATCTTCGGAAATCTTCTCTTCTTTCCTAGATTCTCACATGTTTAAATTCTCACCTATATTCTTGTCTACACTTCTTCGCAGAGGATTAATAACATGTTAGCTGATGGTATAAAGACGTGGGCACCAACGATTGATGTGAGAACAGCAGTAGTGCGCTTGCCGGAAAGGGCTATAGGCTCGAATTTGCATGCAGATACGATTCGAGCTACTTTTATCAAAGAAACGCTATCTCATATGTTTATGTATTCTGGTGTTGAAGTGTTCGACTGTGATATGGTATTGTAGCTGTTTGAATGTTATATACACACACAGGATAAAGATCAAATAACAAGACAAATATCCGTACATTACGAAAAAATATTTCTTTTTTTTATTTAAATTTTCTCGAAAAATTCCAAAAACAATTTCACAATATTGGGTATGTTGGTGCATGAAAAAGTTGTGAAGGAAGTTTTTCTAAAATTTGATATTTTTTCAGAAAAAAAAATATGAAGTTTTTTGTGAATCAAAAATTTTGTGCATTAAAATTTTGTGCATCAAAATTTTTTTGCCCATTAAAATTCGTTTTTTATGCATTAAAAAAAAAGTATAAAAACTCAAATAAAAAAAATTCTTTCACAAAAGTTTTATGCACCAAGATACCCGATCTTGTGGAATTTTTTTGGATTTTTTCACAAACTTTTTTTTTTTTTTTTTTTAATATTCTTTTTACGTAATGTACAAATATTTGTTTTTTCGTTTTAACTTTACCCTATAGACATATATACATATACATATATAGAAGATAGACATATGTGTGTGTGTGTGTGTGTATATATATATATATATATATATATATATATATATATATATATATATATATATATATATATATATATATATATATTACGTATGCATATAAATATAAATTAGCCATATTTTGCAGGAAGTTGAAGAGCAACAGCAGTCTAATAAAGAGGTAGAAAAGAACTTTTTGATTGAACAAGGTGTCTTTAAAAAGAAAAGTGGTAGAATGCAAGAGCCTCCTCTTTTTGTTGACGCGAAGACAGAAAAACGAGTGTCAAGAAATGAAATTGCATTTAGAGATCTCGCAAATCTGTGGTACTTTACTTATGTCTAAATGTCTAAACTAGTTTTAGTTCTAGGAGATGTTCTTTAAATGTCTCTGCATGTCTATGCCTTTTTGTAAATAGTGATATGTTTCACTAAAATGATGTATATAGGACGGGAATTTACAAACGAAAAGCAGATTTCATAGTTTATGTGGCTCCAGTACGCCGGGGAGGGTACATTGAAAGGTGCCTCGATGTAAGTAACTTAGTAAATTTTACACAGCAACTTTTAAGTTTTAACTGATAACATGTTCATAAATAAAAGATTAGTAACTTTGAATACCTATTCTTTTTCCAGGCTGCGAGAGATGTACAGTGGCTTAATGCATCATCAGCATGTTATTGTGGATACAGGACATCAAGTAATGAAAAAGAGAAGCTGGATTGTTTGCAAGACGAATTCTTGAATTATTCGAAAGCCGCCTCCATTGTGGAACTAGGTATAGATGTTGCTCATTCATTCTATGTTTTATTTATTTATTTATTTATTTATTTATTTTTATTTTTTAAATGTGATTGCCAAAATTATTTCTTGCCCGACTTTCTTAGATAAAGCCATCTAACAACCTATTTGACCTGTTTTGTTTTTACTAAAAAAATTATTTTTTTCTTAACCTATTGAGAGATAAAGCACGTCCCTAATCCGTTAAGTATGAGATTTAAAATAGCTTTTTTCTTTTTGTAGGCAAGGCTGTTGGATATAAAACTGATAAAGCAGTTTTTGAATTTGCTCTAAGGTAAGTTCTTCACGCTTTGTCATAATTTTTACCCTTTTGTACTTTATTATTCTCAACTTGCTCTAATCAGATTTTTATTTTCAAAATGTTTTATATTGAATTCAGCAATGTAAAACAGGCTATTTCCGTTGTTTCATAAAACGAGACACCCTAGTTTTAGGTCGAGTTTCATGCTTATTCATATTCATGTTTTCTGTGTTCTTGACAGATATGCTTACTTAAAGAACCACAGGTTGGCCGAGTTTCCATTGAGTATTGATGAGCTGTTTGATGAAAAGGTATTTTTATGATGTTCTTCTGATATTATTTATTAAATTTCTAATTGATTTGTAATCTTTACGCTGGAATTTTCTGATAAATAGGGAAATACTTTTGTATACCTGCTACATACACAAGCTTTGGTTCTTTCAATTTTAAAAAATCCCCGGAGAGGCACCGTCAAGCTAACAAAGGTATGACTTTATTTTTGTTTCAATGTTGTAACTTTCTCATCTTGGCCTTAATTTTAATATTTCTTTTTTGTTCTTGGCCCCAATAGGCGTTCGTTGCCAAAGAACGTGAGTTAGGATTACATGTAATCCGGTTTACCGATGTAAGACCAATATCTTAGCCAACTATGTCATTTTAAGTTATAAAGCATGTGTTTTGGAATTGAATATGATTGTTTAAATATGCAGGAGGCAGTTAAAGAGTCTTGTTTAACTATGTCGCCGCATATTTTGTGCGAGTATCTTTGGGATTTGTGCAAGAAATTTACCAGTTGCTACAGCGAGGTATATTTACTTACATATGCTTTTTTCTCATACAATATTGATGGATGTAATTTTTGCTTCTCATAAAGCAAGGCTGATTTTCAAAAAGTTCATTTAATTTTCAAAAAGACGGATGTAACTATTTATTCATCCCGGTATATGATTTCGAAAGTTTTGCCATAATCATTGATGTATCGTCTTTCCAGATTCTTTTTTTCCTTGCAATTTTCGGTTGATTTTCCAAAAGTTAGTTTGATTTTTAAGCACTTGTGATTATTTTGGCAGGTCCGGCCTGTTGAGACGAGATTGTTGTTGTGTAGGGCAACTTCATTAGTGATGGGGAAGTGCTTTGATCTTTTGAGAATCAATACGGTAGGCTTTCATCTAGTAGTTTTTTTTTTTTTTTTTTTTTTTTTTTTTTCTTTTCAATTTGGTATTTGGGTGGGGTTTCTTTCCCCTGATCCTGTTATGCAGGACTAACTTTTCTTATACAGTTTACTCTTTCTGTGAAAGGGGCAGTATCTAAGATTTATTTGAGATTTTTGGTTTATTTTCTTTAAATTAAATTGGTTTGGGTGTATTATGATAACATTAAAACTCAATAACTATCAAGTCAAATTCGTGTTTAAATTACTTTGCAAGATTGAAGTATAAAAAGGATTTTTTTTATTTTTTTTTTCAAAAACCAAGCCAAGTTTAAATAACTCAAAAAGTATTGCATTAGTTTATATTAAGAAAGTTAGCGCAATTGTACATTTTATACTTCCTTTTTTTGTGTAGAATTGCCGTAGTGGATACCTTAAAAAAGAATCACTCGTATCTTCACTAGCTCCTGTGAATTCGTTCATTCCTTGGTCTGCCGATGTTCCTGATGATGCCAGGTAGATATTTAAATAATCCATATTTTTTATGCTAAGCTTCTATTTAAGTGAAATATATGGGTGTTTACATAAAGTGTTGTACCTTTTCATTATTTCATTATGCATTGAAAAATGAATTTTTGTTAAGGTTGGGTCATTTTGTAATCTGTAATTGAAATATTATATATAGTATTTGTAAAATTTAACAATCTTATAACAATTTTGTTAGTTTTTTAATAATCGCTTTGGAAAGACTAGGTTTACCATGTTTGGATGATTGGGTCCTACATCGTAAGGGAGATTAACAAATACTAAGGTCTTGCTACTACAAAATAATATTCCTTTACCGTTTGAATAAAACAAGCGGTATGGTTTGACGTCAAATTGTTGACCATCATCGACTTCAATAAAGTAGTCGAGTATACCTTCTATTTAGGAATAGGGAATTATATGTCTTTGCTTTTGGGGTTGATCTCAAGATTAGTACGTGTTCGAGAGTTAAATTTGAATGAACGGAAATTAGTTTAGAAAGGTTACGTTTATGCAAAGATGATTAATAATTATATTTTTCATTAGACAAATATTATTGACACATAATACGACCTGTCACTTTATTTTCGCAATTACATAATAATGCTCAGAAAAGCATTTATAATCTGTGTCTTGCGTCATATGTTAACAAGTTTTTTTCATGCTTACTGTTACAACTCAATTTCTCGATCATCTCTATATTTGTTCTTGTTTATTGTTAACTCAATTTTGTTTTTGTTTATAAATTTTGATGGTTGTTTTGATTTTCATCAGGCTTAAAAATCTTAATCCCCGGATCGAGTTATTTTCAATTTTTGTGAGCATCTCAGCCGATTTTAAAGTGGGTCATCTATGTGGAGGCATTGACTTAACAGATTTCAATGGGTTACAAAATGGCTGGTTGAAGTCCGATCACAAAAATTCTGGCCGTGTTACCTATTTTGCTCATGATTGGTCTAATCCCTTAGCAATACGCAATGGATCCCAAATATACTTGGGCAACCCGAGCTCGCGTTATGGAGTTTCGTTAGCCTCTACTATTGAGATTCATACGGATCTCATAGTTACTTCCAAGAAGAATGGTGCCTGTAAAGATGCTTGTTTTGAACTCTCTCGTGGGAAGAAGAAATTCAATAAGTCCGCCTTTTGGGAAAACGAGGATAAAAGAACCGAATGCGGCACTATGGCTTTTGAATCCGAAAGTGGGTTTATACAGATCTATTACATGTTGTTGAAGGATGCCGTGGACTCCAAAATGGAGTTGAGTTTTGAGTCATCATATTCAAAAGGTTTGAAAGTTTGTGGATACATCTCTGCATCCTATGGCAAAGGTGTTTTGGATGAACTTAAACATGCTGACAAAGAGTATCACCATGCCCTTATCTTCAAAGCCGATGGTATGTTGGTGCTCCCCGGTAAAAAACTTGATTTACATAAATCTGTTCTTGCCATACCGGCCAACGGAGACCTGATTCTTGAAGCTCGTTTAAAAGATGCTAAATCAGGAGAAACCATCGTGGACAAAAGAGACAATAGGGTCACATATTCTGTGGTAACCAATAAAGGTTTCAGAAAGTGGAAGATACCTGTGTCGGTCAAAGGCAGAGGCGAAAGTCTTATTGGCAGTTTCAATCTTACGCTCGAATGGAGCAAAGGGTCTGCTATCTTCAGTTAAGGTATAAGAAATTGTACCCTCCTTAAATTGAACAATGTGCACTTTATTTAGAAAGGTTACACAAGTGTTGCTGTATTTGTAATGTGTAGAAAGTAGATTCATATTTTTCAGTCTGCTTATGTGGTCGCTGAGTTTTAGCATTGTATATTAGATTGCAACTATACCCTTGGTGATCTGCTCACTTTTATATATTTACTAACCATGAAACATCTTGTTGCAGCATCATCCTTCTTCTCTGCTTGCTTCCACTGACAGGACTGGAAGCTGTTGTGCAGCTATTTACCTTGCCTTTGACGCCTTCCTCTATATCTGTTGGATAAAGTATTACTTTTGCTTGAGGTTTCTGCAAGTAGCCATGTTGATAATATCTCGTATATGAAACTATGTTCAGCTGGTAGTTGTTTTGCTTTCTGATTAGGGGATGTTTGGTATAAGGAATCATATTAGGATGGAATCCAAGAGAAAATGAACTTGATAATTATTATGTTGTTTGTTTATATAGTAGAAATGGAAAAGACCAATCTATTGATCTTAGCACCTGCAGTTTACGGTCTTCATTTGACAAAGTTTAACAAATAAAACAACATCTAGCAATGAAGATTAATTCCATGTTTTCATCAGATTGTCTATTTTTTAGCCCACAAATTTGAACATGGATGAGCATCCAAGCTTTCATCAGGTTGGAACAACAAATATGGGAGCAACAAAACAAAGGCTCATGATCTATCAAGCCAGACATTGATTGTGTAACACGAATATATTGAACACACAATTTGTTACATTTAACAACTAGTCAAGCAACAAATAGTCTCCAACATATTATAGTTATGACCTATGAGTTTAAAGTTTAATTACATTGATTGTGTAATTTAAAAACTAGTCAAGCAACAAATAGTCTCCAACATATTATAGTTATGAGTTTAAAGTTTAACTACGTACATGTGTTTTTTTTTTTTCTTTATCTTATAAATCCGTTAAAAAACCTAGCCATACTTGGATTGAACATAAGAACATGGGGTGTCATGGCGTTTGAGCCACACGGCCATTCTTACGTGGAACACAAAATGGCGTCGCCATTTAGGCGTTATCACACCGCCCCCTACCAACGCCATTTCTCAAGTGACTAAACTGGCGCAACGCAATTTCAAGAAAAGTATAAATAATAATAATAATAATAATAATAATAATAATAATAATAATAATAATAATAATAATAATAATAAATATGATTTGAACCCAATGGCTAGAAACATGTAATAATAATAATAATAATAATAATAATAATAATAATAATAATAATAATAAATAACCATTTTTACACACTATATAAACCCTTTTATACAGCTATCTTCTCGGTATGTCGCAACAACCAAATTTTGCTCTGTTTGGTGGCCAATACATACCTGAACAAGTGTTTCATCAACAATAACAACTACATAACCAACAATTACAACATCTAACGAAATCCACCACAATTCCAAGCATCACAATAAACACAACCAACACCACCACCACAATAAACTCGCGGAGACAAGACACGAAGAAAAAGAATAAGAGCCACAAAACGTACCACAATCGACATATCCGACACAACCAATAAACCAACACTACCTCATAGTTGTTGGACACCGGAGGAGGAAACATGATTAGCTTAGTGTTATGTTGGCGTTACCGAGGATAACAAACTCGAAAATGACCAAAAGGACGAATCATTTTGGTTCAAGGTTCTTCACGAGTTCAACAAAACTTCTCATAGTTTTGACTCAAACGGAAACCACGTCAGCACCGTGGGAAGTAACCCGCTCTCCTTTGGGGATAATTTACAAAATTAGTTTATACTCAAACAAGAAGCCTCTCAATCAGCGTACGAGGTGGCGAAGGAGAAAGACGGGACAATAATGCGGTTGTAAGAAATAAGGTTTCTCGGCACTAGCACCGCAGGTATGTCGGGCGAGGATGCGGAGATGATCAACATGCAAAAAGAAAAAATTTGTCGAAAAAATAGGACGATCCGCAATTAGTCATATTCGTTAACTTTTTTCGTATTTTTTGTAATTTTCTTATTTTGTTAATTTGGGATTTGGTCGAAGAATAGAAATGTACTTTTCCAAATGTACCGATCTAGTATGTGAACTTTTTTTAAGTTGTAGAAATGTAATGAAATCTGTTGGGCTAAGTAATTAGGCCACTTCTCCTCCCTCCCATGATACTGTCTCACATCCGATCCAATTCTCGTCCCTCCCATGGTTACGTGTCTCTCTTCTATCCATTGTTCCATCAATCTGGATTCCACCATCGCTTAAAACTCTATTGTAATTAACCGGGTCTAACCGGATGTAGCCAGGTTGTGTTCATATATCGTGGGCGGGGAAAATGTTGTGTTTCTGGTTGTGCTGACATTCGTGTGACTGATTTTTTAGAGTATATTTTTAACTAAAATAACAGATAAGCAGTTCCAACCACTCAAAACTGCTTATATGTTGCTAAATAAGCAGATAAGCACATACATAAGCGATATCAAAACACCCTCTGATTGTTTGGGTAAAACAGCTTCTCTGCTTATTTTACAAGCAGGTACACCTGATGATGCCTTAACAGCTAGAAATAATGGTGCTTAAGGGATTGGTCTTTGTAGAACTGAGCATATGGTAATCTTTTGCTTTCCTTATTGTCGATATTACACATAATGAAAGTAAAAAGATGCAATATTACTATATAATCCAAACATGCTAGATAAATGTCTACAAAGGACGTGTAAAGTGTTTGCAGGTGTAGGCAAATATTTGAAATTTAAAGTTGGAGTAGAATAACTGAAGTTCAACATATGAGATATAGATTGATTTACGATGTTATAATCTGTTACACATATTTTTTCGATTATTTTCAGTTTTTTGCTTCTGATGAGAGGATAAAAGCCATAAGGAAAATAATCATGGTCGTGACTCTTGAGCAAAGAAAAGCAGCTCTTGATTTATTACTGCCTTACCAACGATCCGACTTTGAGGGCATTTTCCGAGCAATGGATGGTAATTTTACACCTCATTTCTAGCATTTTAACACCCATTCATACTTCATATCTGATTTCCCATGTTAATATATCTTAATTTCATTAAATATTTCAGGCCTTCCGGTGACAATCCGCCTATTAGACCCTCCACTACATGAATACAGGCATGACTGAGGATGAAATATATTCAAGAATCGAGAAATTATCATAAGTGAACCCAATGGTTGGTTTGTGTGGCTCCAGGTATGTACTTTTACATGTATAATGTTTTTCTTTAGTAACATCCCAACCCCAAAGTAGTAGACTAGCCCGATAGGCAATAACCTATGGTTGTATGATTTCAGGCTCGGGATTTCATATCCAGAGCTAACAGAGATGCAGGTGCGTACAATCTTTCAAGCTACAGTGTCTATGAGCCACCATGGCGTGACAGTTTTCCAGAGATCATTGTCCGTTTGATGGAACACCTCAGGAACTACGACATCAAATTGGTGTGATTCGCGGTGTAGCAACAAAAGTCTTCACTGAGAATGGGGTTGTCATTAGAGTACAAAGTGGGCATCATGATCGAGATTCCACGAGCTGCTCTAATTGCTGATGAGGTATAACCCTTAAATCTGTCTCCACTTCCACTCTCTGCAGAATCTCATATTTTGACCTGTGGATTGCAAAAGAAGCCGAGTTCTTTTCGTTTGGTACCAATGATCTCAACCAAATGACGTTCGGATGGAAATGACGTTGGCAAGTTTCTCCCAGTTTATTTGGTGCAGGGCATTCTCCAACATGATCCCTTTAAGGTCAGTAGCATGAACTATAGTATATCGACATAGTCACATAGATATGCTGGATAATATTATTGACACAAATATTGAATTGCATTGCTCGTAGGTTCTTGATCAAAAGGGGGTTGGATAGTTGATCAAGATGGCCACAGAAAAGGGACGTGCAGTGAATCCTAACTTAAAGGTGAGCACAAGTTCCCAATATTTCTTGTTATACTGCGTCGTGAATTTGAAGGGTGGAACATGGGTGTGACACGGGTCAAAACGGGTAGAAATGGTTGTGTATTTTTAATACAATTTAGATGACTAACCATTCTTAACCAATTTTTTTAAGTTTACGCATTTGACCCATTAGAGGCAAAGTATAAACCTAATCGACCCAGTTTTTTAAATGAATCAATAATGCCAACTTCTAGCTGTGACTGAAAGTTAATATTGTGAATGAACCAAGTACTAATGATGAATATACGCAGGTTGGGATATGTGGAGAGCATGGTGGAGAGCCTTCTTCTGTTGCATTTTTTGACAGGCCGGGCTAGATTATGTTTCTTGCTCACGGTTGTTACATAGTGTTGGTTTTGCTGAATTGTTCTTGGTTCTTTTTTCTGTTGTTGTCGCAGGGTCCTTGTAGCAAGGCTGGCAGATGCGCAAGTCACTGTTCAAGCATCATAAAGGAGGACAGTATGCGTTACACATTTTCAGTTGTATATAAATAATACAATCTTCGTTTTCAATCATTCTTGTAATTGCAAAAAAATAAGCACCGGTTTTTTTTTTTTTTTTTTTTTTTTTTTTTTTTTTTTTGCCTTTCAAAAAAAAAATTATATATATTTTTGGTTTGGTATACAAGATAACCAGAATTTACTTACAAACAATGCATCATGATCCATCAATTGTTAAACAAGTCAAAATAGTTTGCAAGGCAAGAACAAAAATGTCATGAACTTATTTGCGAAAACAATGGAAGTACTTTTTTTCTTTCTTCTTCTCTTCTGAATTTCGAGTTTTTTGTGAAAGATCTCACGGTTGATCTACTAGAAAGAAATATAGTAAAGAAGATGGTGGAATATGCTAAGCCCACCATGAACACCAAATTCCATCAAAGGTCACCAAAAGCTTTCTTTACCAACGGGATTAAAATGGTGTTTAGGATTGCATTTAGATTGAAAAAAAGAGATCAATTATGTTTTCTTGAAGGCGAAACAGAAAGGGGTGTTCTGGTATGTGCCTCTCCACTTCTTTACACATACCTTAAAGAGGGGAAGTTTTAAAGGCTAGATTCTTGGTCACATAAATAGTTGACTGGTTATCACAATAGAACCCAAGTACATCAGCTTCTATGGATAAAAAAAAAATGTCTGATAAACGTAAGATCAGCCATGGCTCGTTTCTACCGTGAATCTGTATTGAGATAAAAGTTTGTGTTGTTACCTAATCTTCATGATCAAAATATGGAGAACATCATCCAATATATCCAGCAAGCAACGCACAAACAAATTGACCAATGTGATCACGAGACCTAAGTGATTTAACTTAAGACATTTTCTCATAGTCGTCAAAGCCTTGTACTTGTCTTTAGGACCAAACTACCAACCGTTAATGATAATATTGGGAAATTAAGGTGTAATATTTATGCAAATAATAACACAAACGAGGTGTCAAAATGGAAATTATAACCTGTGCACAGCGCTTGAAAACGTTGCGCAAAATTATGGGAATATGTGGAACCAAATGAGTAAAACGAAATATTTGTTTGGTGGATAATATCATCAAGAGCACACGGTTGATAAATTATGGGAAATATTTATTTGGTCGTAAATGATAAAACTAAATGAGTAAATGAAACATTGCACCGTCTCTTGCTTTTCGGGTTCTGACTCCATGTTACCGATCTTTACCTTGTAACACTTGCTAGAAAACATTTCATTGACACTGAAGACATCATCTTCATTAATAGCTGTGCTGATTGGCTCCTTCCTCAGAACATTCTTTTTCTCTTCTGCTGCACAAGCCAATGACTGCAAGCACCTCTTCAGTTCCATGGTGGGTGTCTGTAGGATTTCTTTATAGCTAAACTGCTCTGCATTGTTAAAAGGCATAAGAACACACATTTGATATGTTGATACACTAAGCTCGTACTGTTTTGTGCCAAATGTTGCTTTGATAGCTGCAGAACTCATCATGTTTGTTTGCCATGTTAATTTGCGTCTCTTGTGGATCCCAAGGTAATATGTCCTGAACTTGTCACTCATACGAATGATTTCTGGAGGAAGGTTGCAAGTGGTGGTCCTCGTTAGTTGAGATGGCCAAGACCCGGTTGAGAGAACGTGTACACCACCAAGTCTCGGTCCATCAGCAGGTTTTATGTCTTCATAAAACCCTTTCACTGAATCAAGAGAGGTCTTTATGTCTTTAAACATGTTTTCCAAATCAGAGATATCCATGTTCCCACATTTGTTTTTTAACTTGAGTAAAAAGCTTCTCTCTATTTCTTCAGATACCCTTGGGCTGCCCAAAAATAGCCTTTCCGCCAACTGGTGTTTAAGGTACTTCTTAAACAAACCCTTATCCTGGAGATAACAGACAAGAATCACCACCTTGTCAAGTACAATCACCCGCTCGTCCTCTTCAATCACCAGCTCCGCTTTCCTTAGTTTGTCATCCACAAACAACGAGAGAAATTCTGGGGACCGAGGATTCAAATTGATGAAGTACTCAAATGAAGAATTCAGCCCATTTTGGAACTCCATGTCATCTTTAAATGCAAGGTCAATGATCTTGTCATATTTATCTTTTTCATCCAATAGGCGTTGTACTAAGTCCACCGGACCTTTAAACCTTTCTGGATCAATGACCAGTTGTTTACCTGTTTCACGAATGTGACAAGTCATCACATCTTTTATAGCAGTTATCCCATTGGGCACCCTACCAAACAAGTTGTGCATTTTTGCCAGATCATCATACTTGTCATCCACAATCATTTCAGCTCTTGAACAGAACTCGTGACCAACATTGATACCTGAAAAATAAGGACAGAAGTTTCATCTATATATAACGATAAAGCAAAATGCTACATTACCAATTAAATACCAATAAATACATAGTGGATCCTGAAAGAAAAAAAACAATACATTTAAACTTGATTGCAGCCACAATGACTAAAACTAATACAAAGCTAAGCTGCTAAAAAAACAAAAGAGCATATTTATCCCACTGAAGTTAATGTATACCAATCATTAACTCAAAACTTGATGGTCCCACGAATCATCTCAAACTAAGAACCAATTCTCATGTAACAAATACAGCAGACAAAAAATATGCAGTCCCCAATTTCCATTGCAGCCAAGACTACACACTGCACCCATTAAATCTTAACTGTAAACTGCAGACCCAAACAGCCCCGACGACTCATACTGCACCAACTGAGACTTGAATTAACTGTAAAATCTTCACAGCATGTTATGGCCAATCTTGATGCATACCTACCCGTAATCATAAGTCAGTTCCTGATTCAAACAAGGAAACAAACAACAAATTTCTCTCATTAGGATCAGCCCAAACATTAAAAACAAATATCGACATTGAAAGAACAAAGATTCACCTGCTTTGGTGGTATGTTGTCAGCTGCAACCAGAACTATGCGCGCAAGTTTTAGATCATGGTGTGAGCTTACGACGCCCTGAACAAATAGGTTCGGGTCACAGCTGTGGTTAATAAACTTCGCAACATTACCGATGCTCCCAGCATCTATGCAGAACTCAGGATCGATTTCATCTGCTACCACATTTTCCAATTCAGTATCTACGTCTGATCCAGATACATCTCCTAGCCTCCTCTGAAATTTTAGATTGATTTGTCACATAAGATACGTAAATGATAGAAGCCCAAATATATTATACTATGTTAAAATAAAATGAATAATCTATACTGACCTCCTTTCCTTCAATCCCTTTGATTGTGTGCTCGCAATTCATTACTAGCAACTTTATCCATCTCACTTGTTCTCTGAAGCTTTCCAATGTATTCACAAACGGGTGCACCAGAAGGGATAAAATCTCTAGTCTTGACAGCCCACCCTCGATCAGAAATACAAAAAACCTGTTCACATCAAAGAAATACAATGAGAAAATAAAATAAAAGCATTTTCTAGCATAATAATGATTTAGAAATTGAATGTGGATTCTGAAAAACCTCAAGTTGATATTTTATCTTTCGCTGGGATATGTGATTGATGCAACCAGGTTCACATCCGCAGTTCGGACCACTTTCAAAAACAACATCCTTCGCTTCAATAAATCTAGTATCGATATAATTCAGCAGAGGATGTCAATCAACTGGGAGCGTAAAAATACTTGGGCAGATAGCCCATAGAAGCAACCAAAAACTAATACGAATGAAACCGATCAAACAAAAGCGCACACATGGAATGTACTAATAATGTACACAAATAAAACAGATTGCAAGGTAAAAAGGTTGGTGCCAAAGCAGCTCAAAAAGTCTGAGACACCTTGTTGACATCCTCAACTAAACAGCTGTTTAAGGTGATGACATCCCCTGTTGCCACTAAGCAGTTGTTTATGGTTTCGACATACTTGTTAATTTGTTTGAAGTTTATTGAACTAATATTATTAGTAGTAGTAGAATTGGATATCTCAAACACAATACTAGCATGTCCTATTACCTATTTTGTAGTTTATATTATTATGCGATTTATTAATGACATACACATCACATGTCACTATGTCAGACAATGCACCATACTAATAAGTTTAAATAAAGAGTTATATACTCACCTGCCCCCACGGTCTCCCACAAATGGAAAATCACCACCGTTAAGTTTTGCACAGGCACAAGTCTTTGGATTCGAACAATTTCCTTTGCATTTACATCCATCCGCATTTGGAGGGAGTTTTACACTGCTCGGCACTTGCAAAGATTTCGGGTATTGCTTACCGTAGAGAACTCCGGTATGTTAAGCTACGCCTCAGGGCGAGCCGAGAGGATGCCAATGAAATAGCAATATTCATAAGGAAGCGGGACGTGTACGTTGTTGCTATATTCGATGGTTATAAACTTTATGAAGTCCGTCTTGAAAAAGATAAAGCTCGATACTTCGATAAAGTTCATTTTACGGGATTTAGAGAAAAATACACTTGGCTATTTCGAGATAGGAGAGGATGCTTGGAAGGAATAGAGTTGGGTTTTAAAGTACTTAGAGAAAAAATAGTGCAAGTTATTGGTAACTAAGGTCGCTTCTGGATGTGGCGGAAAAATGTCGGAATCTTCGCCCTAACATTTTCAGAACCAGGTTCCTTTGGAGTTTAGAAGCAATTAGTGAATTCATAGATGGGAAGGGAACGTAAGTTTGACGGGATGGCGTGGCTACCCATCCATAGTAAGAGTTCCCTTCCCATCTATGAATTCAATGATTGCTTCTAAACTCCAAAGGAACTTAGCGGGGCGAAAATTCTCACATTTTTCCTCCATTTCCAGTAGCAACCTCGGTTCCCGATAACTTGCACTATGTTATAACTAAGAACTTTGAATCCCAACTCTATTCCCTCCAAGCGTCCTTTCCTATCTCGAAATAGCCAAGTTTATTTCTCTCTAAATCCCGTAAAATGAACTTTCTCAAAGTACCCCGCTTAATCTTCTTCAAGACCTACTTCATAAAGCTTATCGCCGCCGAATATCGTAACAAAATACAGGTCCGCTTCCGTACATATATTGCTATTTCATTGGCATCATTCGGCTCGAGCCCTGAGGCGTAGCTTAACCTACCTCAGTTCTCGCATATATAGAAAATCCTCACACATGAACTGATTGAAATTCATCGTGTCAACATCATATAACATATCTTTCACAAGATACAAATTGGCCGAAATGAGATACTCGGCAGCAAAACGGCGGGCGTCAGTAACATTCGAGATAGGGTTTTGGAAAATTTGGGGGAATTTTTTTTTTTTTTTTTTTTTTTTTTTTGAATTGGGGAAAATTTATTAATGTTAAGAAATTTGGGACTAACACTAGCTTAAGAAGGAGTATATGATAAAATTATGTTTGTCCTAAAATAAAAACCTTAATTACAATAGTGACAATTTTACCCTTGTAAAAAACAAATATAAAAAACCCAAATCCATCTTCCTACTTGACCATCACTAATTTTCATGAACACTAAAGATTCCTAGAACATAGATATCGAAACTATATTTACATTAATTTTGATTAAGACAGCCAATTATAGAAAACCCTAATTAATTAAGAACTTAAAATACCGGCGGAGGTGACGGTAGGAGCAGCGTCAAAGTAGACCGGAGGTGACACAAAAGTCACAGTGGCGATTGGTGGTGCGGTGGTGAAGGGTCTGTGAGTACTAAATGAAGAAGAAGAAGAAGAAATGGAGAAATGGTAGGTGGTGAGTAGTGAAGTAGAAGATAAGAAAATATTATGGTACTGTAAATAATAAAGAGGGTAGGTGGTGTGTAATTGATGCCTAGAATTTTTTTTTTTTTTTTTTTTAAGAAATGTTCTAGAAACTTGGAAAGCCAAGTTTTTGAGAATGGAATCCTCGTGTACAACTTGACTCAAGTTAAGGCATTATGGCTATGTTTTGCGACACGTAGTAGTAATAATAAGCAGTGGAAGTAAGCAGTAGTAATTTTTTTTTAAACATGTTTAGTAACGTAGCTGTAACTAAATTATAAAGTGCAAAAACAAACAAATGTTTACCGCTTGTCGTTTGCCGCTTAGCATTTAAGATTGGAGCAGTTAGCCATGTTTTAAATGCTTGTTAAGGGGTGTTGCCAAATAATCAAATGCTTACAGCTTGTCGTTTGTCGCTCCTAAATGCTCCAAAATGCTTGTTGCCAAACACAGCGAGTCATTCAACTTGAGGCAAGTTGTACCACTTAACTTGAAAACCTCTCTACATTAAGAAATTTGGTTTTAATAAGTCAAAAAGAAACATAAAATTTCTAGAATGCAAAAGGATTTGTTAGCAAACATCCCATTAAGCAAAAAGAAACGGGTCGTTAAAACCTTTAGAATAATGTTGCATTTTAGGGGCGTGTTTGTTTAAGCTTATACGCAGCTTATGAGCTTATTCGTGTTTCGGTTTATATTAAATAAGTCTTAATTTTTTTATTTATTTTGAGATTTGTGGGTTTATATAGGTTTATTTTAACATGATAAACTTATAAAAGCCTATAAATGTAAAAAATTTAAAAAAAAAATAATAATAATAATAATAATAATAATAATAATAATAATAATAATAATAATAATAATAATAATAATAATAATAATAACGGTGGGATTACTCTGGTCCTATGCATTCTAAGAATGCCAACCGGATCCTCCCCCAAGGACCCCAACCCCAGACAATGAGCACCTGTCCAATGACTGTACTTATCAGGAGGTGGGCTTTGAACCTTGTCCATTGTCTTCAATAGGCTTCTCGTTGATCCGTCAATCTAAGCATTTTTTTTTTTTTTTTTTTGTTATATAATATTTGATTAAAATTATATAAATGAAAATTTTAACAACAAAAAAAAAATAATAAAAAAAAAAAAAAAAAAAAAAAAAAAAAAAAAAAAACCTCCAAAATCTTTTAAAAGCAAGTTTTGAGAAGTTATTTTTCTAATATTCTACAATCTTTGTCACCCAAATAAAAATTACCTTTTTACTGAATCTTATTTCCAACAAAATTATTTTAATACTCTACAATCTTCCACAATCTCTCACGTCAAACGTGCCCTTAAATTGGTGGAACCATACACGATTCAAAAGAAGTTTATTTTATTTTCAGTTTCATTAAATGTTTTTATACGGACTTTTGTACATTCTCAAAATTATTCTTTTTGTTGATTATTTTACATTATATTCACTATATATAACAAAGCACAATGGACCAGGTTCCAAAGCTTCAATTTTTTAATATTTAATATTCGTTTATTCTATATTGCCTCTATATATAACGATCCTATTGGTTCTTGCCTGCCTTCACACCATGACTCCCATGGATTCATACACACATGATCAAAGCCCAAAAAATAATAAAAAATCATAAAAATAGAATTTCTTAAAACGATCTTCTTGGCTGCCTTCACACCATAACTCCCATGGACTCACACACACACACGATTAAAACAATGCATTTATAAAAAAAATAACATTTACAAAACACACATTGAACTTCTTAATATTTACTACTTTTATATATAACAAATTTTATTTACCAAATATTTAATAAATCTCTTGCGGTTTCTTAAATAAAAAAATTATTACCAAATAGGTCTGTCGATAACGAACAAAACAACACAATATTGATATGCTTTTGACGCAACTACGTTTAAAAAAAAAAAAAAAAAAAAAAAAAAAAAAGTTTAAGTTTAATATATGTATACTTTTTAAATTAAAGAACTTTCAAAATGTACCCTTAACATATCAAATAACTTTAAAATTATCATAAAATCCCGCTGCAGCGCGGTGGGCGCCTTCTACTTCTATATAACAATTCTCGATGGACCAAACTCCAAGACCTATTAAATAATACTATTTGTGAACGGCATATAAAAATGTTTTTTATTCCAACGCTTGCTAAGTAATTTTAGTACCGTAAACTATGAAAAAGTTGTTTTCTTTGTTGGGCTGCTTACTACTGTGGGATCCAAATGGCTTACTTGGGCCCAATTTTAGGTATTCATAACTTTAGGTTTGGCCTTTTTCTATGAGGTATAACTTTTGCGGGTTTCTTACTTTTGTTTCTTCCCCATAAAGGAAATAGGATAATTAGGTGGTATACTATATGTATATGCATGTTGTAGGTTTGATTCTGCTGAATGCACTTTTTATGTTCAGTTCGACCGCTGCTCACGGAATTGATACATATATAGCTCGCCCATTAATATGTTCCGATGCAAACGTTTGTAGAGTTAATGCCACTCGTTTATAAACATTATACTAGTACCAAACATTTAACTAAAATAAGCGTAATTATTTATGTTCTGCTACAAAAACCCGTCGGATCATCTCCCACTCACCCCGTATAAAATCCCCACAACCCCTAACCAAAACACCTTTTTCTAGATCATCACCAACAACCAACAATGGCTGGAGTGTCACTAAAGTGCGGAGACTGTGGGACACTTTTAAAATCAGTAGAAGAAGCACAGGAACACGCTGAGTTAACCAAACACACTGATTTCCAAGAATCCACTGAAGCTGTCCTTAATTTAGTTTGTGTTACTTGTGGCAAACCTTGCCGATCCAAAACCGTAAGCGTCCAAAACCACCTAGTAGTAGGAAGTAGACAGTCACACCCCTATCCGAAGATATAGGTTTTGTTAAATATATATAGGGGTGTTTGTTCCCGCTTATATAGCAGGCTTATGACTTATTTGGTTTTTACGGCTTGAATATTGTTCTTAGGGTTATGCGAAGTGAAAACTTGTTTTATACATGAATTAGTCAGTTTTATATATTTTTGTTTGTGAAACTTGTGTTTTAATACTGACAGTTGATTTGAAGCTTTCGTTAAAAAATTGTATGTGTATATCCGACTATTCGAGTCATTAATATTTAATAGATAGCTTTGCGTCTCGGTCATTTTATAACACATAAGTTTACCAGCATAAATAAAGATAATATTTTTGTACCTTAAATGTAATGTTTGTATATGAAAAGTATCAAATTTGAAAGCTGGTTGTTTAAAGAAGCTCGATAAGAATTGAAGTTAAATCATGCATGAAAAAGTGGGCAAAAAACTTTTTTGTTATTTTATGTATCAGTTGGTGAAGATTTCGATTTTGGGTTTCTGTCGTTACAGGAAAGAGATTTGCACACAAAGAGGACTGGTCATACTGAGTTTTCGGACAAAACTTTGGAGACGACGAAGCCAATTGCATTGGAAGTTGCCAAGAATCCGAGTAGTAGCGATGTGGACATGGTGGATGCTAGTTCTTCTGACGAACCAGAGGGTATTTATTATTTAATATTTTCTTTATTGGTTCTTGTGTGCTGCTTGCTAACATATATAGGAATAAAAACTAGTTAATCAGAGAAAACTATATTCTAAAAACATCTCGAGAATATGTGTTTCTAATCTTGATATGTATAACACTATGCACCACTTATGTGATTAGCAACAACAACAATACCCAACGTGTCTTTGTTTTTATGGATGTGCAAAATATGGTGCTCTTGTTTTTATGGGTTTAAGCTGAGTATTCATGGGTGTGCCATCTCACTAGCAGTTTTTTCATGTGTGTCTTTGTTAGAAATGGTTGTTCCTGATGTCGATGCAAAACTACTAGAGGAGCTCAAGTCTATGGGGTTCTCAAAGGAAAGGTCGACAAGAGCACTTCATTTCTCTGGTGAGTGGTCTGAATCCCTTGGTTTGAGGTTTCCTTTTGGAACACTTCTATATATGTTATTTTGCGCTGAATTTTAACACCCTTGCGATGTCTAGTGAAATGCGTCTCTTCTTCATCTTTGTATATTTAGTCTTGTACTGTTCGGTAAGTAGATTTCTGAACACAAATAATTAAGCTCAATGATGACATGCTTTTTATGCCTATGCCATACAATTTAAACTAATCGGTTTATGCTTCTTCTTCTTCTTCCTTTTTTTTTTTTTTTTTTTTTTTTTTTTTTTTGTTTTTTTTTTTGTTTTTTTTAATCTGAACAAAAAAAGGTGAAGGAAAGTCCATCGTCCATATGGTAGTTTTTTAAGTTGTAGCACATCCCCACAATGTACTAATTGGTTCAGTACTTAGCTAAGGTAGGTTATTGAGGAAAAATGAACACATTAATGATAGGTATTTAGCATGATAGCATGATTAAGATAGCTGAGCCTCCACCACTGTTACTGAATCTCATGATGTAACAATATGTAACGTTGAGAAAAATGGTCTCATATTCAGCTTAGTATTGCTAGGTTAATGCTTCGTTTGGATTTTACATTGTATTGGTTTCATCGGAATCATCTGTTTTCAGGTAACTCGAGTCTTGAGGCTGCGGCAAATTGGATTGTTGAACACGAGAATGATGTTGACATAGATCAAATGCCTTTGGTATTCTCCTTTCTATCATACCTTAATCACACGTGTGTCTAAAAAGTTCTATTAGTAAATGTGCTTATTCCAATAAGTTTGTTTTGTTAATGTTTATTGCATGTAATATTTATTAATCTTTCCTGACCAACTTTTATGTTATACTATGCTAGGTGTCTGCCAAGAGTCAATCGAAGCCTCCTAAGCCTTCTCTTACTCCTGAAGAAAGAAAAGCGAAAGCACTAGAGCTGATGTATAATGCTTTGATTTTGCTTTCTCTTTTTTAGTTTATTTAGTTGTTTCTTATCTGAGTATGCAATTCTTTGTTATATATAGAGAACGGGCTCGCAAAAAGAAAGAAGAGGAAGAAAGGAGAATGGAAAGAGAAAGAGAAAAGGTATATAGTTGATTCCAGAAGCTATTTTGATATTATAAAATGCATAAACAATTCATCACTTAATTGCTCTTCCCGGTGCTGAATATTATTAAAGTGATCATAAGTTTGTGGAAGCGTTATCAAAATTTTAATGTAGCAAGAATGTAGTCTTCTTCTTTTGACAAAGTAGACTGCATTCTTGTCTTAGATGTATGGTTCTGTTTAGTTACGTTTCAACATAAATGCTGTTTAGATCTTGCGACAAAATATCTTCATTTTGTCGATGGAAGCAGTTAAATTTCGATTATATGCAATATTACCTATTTGTCAGCTGCATACTTGCTAGTACAAATTTCAATTAAGTGTTTGCCAATATGATTATGTAGAGATTGGCATAAGTTGATTGATATAAAGGGGCTGTTTGTTGTAGCTTATATTTTGGGCTTACTAGCTTGTTAGCTTATTTAGCAAATATACGCGCATCTTAGTGTTTGGATTAGGTTACAAGCTTAGGCTTATCTAGTCTTGCTCCTTTTTCCACCTTATGTATCATAAGCTAATCCAGACACTTACCAAGAGCTTATAAGCTTATTCTTTATAGGCCATAAGCCACTTTGAACCCCAAATAAGGTTAGACAAAGAACCCCAATTAGATTTACATCTCAAGAATCCTTTTGTTATATCTATATCCTTTGGCTCTATGTTAACTAAACTATGATATTACAAGTAAATAGTTTACATTAGTCCTTACGTGTTAACATAAATTTAATGAATGTAGGAGCGAATTCGAATTGGTCGGGAACTATTGGAAGCAAAACGTATGGAGGAAGGAAACAAAAGAAAACGGTAGCTCGCTTTTTTTTTTCCTCCACAATTAATTTTGTATATATTATTATGTTTGTAACCCGATTTTTTTGTTGTACTTTACAGTATTATAGCCCTACGTAAGGCTGAAAAAGAGGAGGAAAAGAGAGCTAGAGAAAAAATTCGACAGAAACTGGAAGAAGATAAGGTCCTGAAAATACTTTTCCACTAGTCATTCATCCATTCCACAGATCGCTATTGATAAAAATAATAATAATGATTCTGAAAGCCGACCCTTATTTACTTCATAAAATGCATATTATCATCATAACTCGTGAAGGGAAAAATACTGTGTTTAAACTAAATCTGTTTTTTTATAGGCTGAAAGGAGGAGAAAATTTGGATTGCCTGCGGAAGATCCCACTGATCCGAAACCTGCTGCACCTGTTGTTGAGGAAAAGAAGGTATCAATTAAATTGTTATGTTAAGTTTTTAAGTGTAAATAAGGTACCCGCATCCCGCCATTTAATCTGAAATTAGAAGTTTTTTGGGTTATGAATCTGCCCAATTATCATTGGTTCAGCCATAGAGGAAGTATCCCATAGCTTGTTATGTAGGGAATCTTTGCAAATCCGAACATTTGTTAATCAAGATTCTCTTTGGTTTTTATTATAGATCTCATTGCCCGTCGATGCTACAAAAATAGAGCAAATGAGAGAATGTTTACGATCTCTTAAGCAGAGCAATATGGTAAAGAAAATTCAGCTTATATATGGTGAAATTGTACTTTGTGTGTTTGTCGGTGAACCAAGTCATTTTTTCATACGGGTCGGAATGGGTTGGGTTGACGTAACAATCCTATATATTTTAAAATAGGGTTAATTGCTTGAAAATGTATCATGCATGCCACTTTTTGTTATTGTGTGTAATGAACTTTTATTTTTCTTATTGTGTGTACTAAACTTTCAAATTTCGATTATTGTGTGTATTTTGTGACCATTTTAGCTTTACTTTTTTCAAATTTTGAAGGATAAAATGGCCATTTTACATGGCTAAATAGTCACAAAATACACACAATAATCGAAATTTGAAAGTTCAGTACACACAATAAGAAAAAAATAACTTCAATACACACAATAACAAAAAGTGTCAAGTATTATACATTTTCAAGTAATTAACTCTTTTAAATAAAATGATTTTTTTGAGTTTGTAATTATAAATATGGAACTTGGGCGACTTCAAACCCATTTGGCATGTTCTCCTTTTATCCAAATATCTTAGTCATAACCATCTGAGATAAAACGCAACCCAGATTGACCCATTTAACGTAAATGGGTCAAAATTGTCAGTTTTTGTCTCCATATTCTTTGTATCCTTTATTTATTTCATAAATGGGTGTTAACTTCCTATTTGGCCGTTTGCTATTTACAAGGATGACGATGCAAAGGTGAAGACAGCATTAAACACCCTTTTTACTTATGTCAAGAACGCGGCTACTAAACCAGAAGAGGAGAAATTCCGTAAGATCAGACTTAGTAATGCTGCCTTTCAGGTAAACATATATCTTTTTTGTCAAAAAATTGCAAAATCTCCTAGTGTGGTTAATTTCCAATTTGAATGTACCTGCATTACTAGTTTGTAATTACGAGTATTACTTTAAGTTAGTATTAAGACCCTGATCGATACAAAAGTTCTCATTATTTAGCCTTTAGGACATCTGTTAATACTACTGTATAAAAATGGCAATCCATTGTGCTTAGCCATTTGGCTTTTTGAGCTAAATTACTCACATGCCCCCATCTTTATAATGCACTTGTGAAGCACCTTTTTGAGAGAGTTATTATGGAAGCACTATCTGACAAGTTTTTCAATTAAAATGACACAAACAAAACTAAGCTAATATTTACAGTGAATGGAATATGTTACGGGCTTGGGGTATTATCATAAAGCAAGTTTCTCATCCGATACAAGCTATCTTTTCTGCAAATGTGTCATAGTCAGCTTCAAGCTCTAGACTGAATCCTAGAGTCTAATACTCTAATGTTATATGTATGAGAAGAAATGGGGCCAGGCCAGGGGTGGGGTGACACACAAACAATTGGTTGCCAGTTCTTGAAACTTTCTAAAGATAGGACTTTACTATGATTACAACAACATCATTATCACAATAAGTACGGAACTGTGTTCATATAGAATAGAACTTTTGGCGACTTTTATATTGTACGAGTGTACGACTCATGTAGCTCATTTCACCTGCTCCCTTTTAGCTAACTTTCTATTTGACCCGTTTGATATAAAACAGAATCCACAAAGACCAAAATTATTTCTAATGCTTTCATAATGCGTTTCTTTTACATTACCCAATCCGAAGTTACATTAGTTACTGTTTTGTTTGTGCTGTTGGTGGATCTAACAGGATAGAGTTGGAAAATTAGAAGGTGGCATAAAGTTTCTTGAGCTATGTGGTTTTGAAAAGATTGAAGGAGATGAATTCTTGTTTCTCGCTAGAGACAAAATCGACGAAGCCGTGCTAATGTCAGCCGGGGTTGAATTAAACAAATCTTTCACAAGATTTGAATCAGCCGAATTGAGATACTCGGCAGCGAAACAGCGGGCATCACAAATTGATCCATGGGAAAATTGAATGTTGGGGCCGGATAGGGTTTTGGTAAATTTTGGGAGGGGGGAGGGGGGGGGGGGGGGTGGTAATTTTTTGAATCGGGGAAAATTGAATGTTGGGACCGGATAGGGTTTTGGAAATTTTGGGGGATTTTATTTATTTATTTTTGTGTGTGTGTGTATCGGGGAAAATTTGTTAATGTTAAGAAATTCGGGACTACCAGTAGCTTAAGAAGTATATGTTAAAAATATGTTTCTTTTTTCATGAACACTAAAGATTCCTAGAGCATAGATAATGTTAAGAAATCCTTTTTTTTTTTTTTTTTTTTTTTTTTTTTTTTTTTTTTGTGAATCAGGGAAAATTTGTTAATGTTAAGAAATTCGGGACTACCAGTAGCTTAAGAAGTATATGTTAAAAATATGTTTCTTTTTTCATGAACACTAAAGATTCCTAGAGCATAGATAATGTTAAGAAATCCTTTTTTTTTTTTTTTTTTTTTTTTTTTTTTTTTTTTTTTGTGAATCGGGGAAAATTTGTTAATGTTAAGAAATTCGGGACTACCAGTAGCTTAAGAAGTAGTATATGTTAAAAATATGTTTCTTTTTTCATGAACACTAAAGATTCCTAGAGCATAGATAATGTTAAGAAATCTTTTTTTTTTTTTTTTTTTTTTTTTTTTTTTTTTTTTTTTTTTTGTGAATCGGGGAAAATTTGTTAATGTTAAGAAATTCGGGACTACCAGTAGCTTAAGAAGTATATGTTAAAAATATGTTTCTTTTTTCATGAACACTAAAGATTCCTAGAGCATAGACAATGTTAAGAAATCCTTTTTTTTTTTTTTTTTGTGAATCGGGGAAAATTTGTTAATGTTAAGAAATTCGGGACTACCAGTAGCTTAAGAAGTATATGTTAAAAATATGTTTCTTTTTTCATGAACACTAAAGATTCCTAGAGCATAGATAATGTTAAGAAATCTTTTTTTTTTATTTATTTATTTTTATTTTTTATTTTTTTTTTGTGAATCGGGGAAAATTTGTTAATGTTAAGAAATTCGGGACTACCAGTAGCTTAAGAAGTATATGTTAAAAATATGTTTCTTTCATGAACACTAAAGATTCCTAGAGCATAGATAATGTTAAGAAATCCCTTTTTTTTTTTTTTTTTTTTTTTTTGAATCGGGGAAAATTTGTTAATGTTAAGAAATTCGGGACTACCAGTAGCTTAAGAAGTATATGTTAAAAATATGTTTCTTTTTTCATGAACACTAAAGATTCCTAGAGCATAGATATCGAAACTATCTTTTATATTAATTTTTGATTAAGACAACCAATTATAGAAAACCCTATTAATTAAGAACTTAAAATACCACTAGAGGTGACGGTAGGAGCAGCGTCACAGTAGACCGGAGGTGACACAAAAGTCACAGTGGGGAGGAATACTACTGTTTGAGGTTTAGGGAGAAATGGTGGGTGAAGGTGATCGTGCTTACTAAATGAAGAAGAAGAAATGGAGAAATGGTAGGTGGGTGAGTAGTGAAATACTAGAAGATAAGGAAAAATTTTGTACTGTAAAGTGTAAAAAATAAAGAGGGTAGATGAAAAAGAAGGGCGAGGTTTTTGTGAATGGGATCCTCTCGGATGTGCAACTTGACTTAAGTTGTGACATTATGAGTTATTTGAGTTGATTCAATGGCTCAAATCAAAAAAAATTCTTTTGATTTGAACTATTGGATCAAACCCAGTAGCTCACAATCTTGGAACTTGAGTCAAGTTGTGCCTATCAACTTGAGAGGATCCATTCCAGGTTTTTGTAGCCCTATACATAAAGAAATTTGATTTGTAATAAGTCAAAAAAACACATAAAAGTTTCCCGAATGCAAAAGGATTTGTTAGCAAACATCCCATTAAGCAAAAAAGAAACGGGCCCTTAAAACCTTTTGGATAAAATTACATTTTAGGGGCGTGTTTGTTTAAACTTATACGCAGCTTATGGGCTTATTCGTGTTTCGGTTTATATTAAATAAGTCTTAACTTCTCGATTTATTTTTGAGATTTTTAGGCTTATTTTAGTTTATTATAACATGATAAACCTATAAAAGCCTATAAATGTAAAAATAAAATAAATAAGAAAAAAAAATTGAGCTTATAAAATATAAGCCGAAATCAAATAAACTCGTAAGCTTACGTATAAGCTTAAACAAACACCCTCTATTTCAATACTCCGTCTGTCCTTATGGGGTTAGTTTTGACTTTTATTTTTCAAATTTGATCTTCTTCAAAAGGTGAAGAACGGTTGGATCACCCTGATCCCATGCATTCTAAGAATGCCAACCAGACCCTCCCCCAAAGACCCGGGCCCAGGCAATGAGCACATGTTGCCATTTTCTCTAATAGGCTCCTCGTTGACCCGTCAATCTAAGCATTTTTGTTTGTGTTATATAATATTTGATTAAAATTATATCAATGAAAATAGGTTTTTATTGTTAATGAAATTTAATTTGTTTGTTAAAAAGTTGAAAAAAAGAAGATGTCGATTGCCTTACTGTGCCTAAAAGGTCACTTGTAAGTAGCATGAGAGAGAAAGCTGAAAATTTGAGGATCCTTGTTGTGCCTAGCCTTAAAGGCAAATGTCTATCCTCAGTTATGTCAGAAATTTTTGAAACATTAGTTAAGAGCTAATTCCTTATGTGACCCAAAATTACAAATGTACTTACCTTATGTGACTCTTTTTTTAGAGCAAATTCCACAAATGCCCCAAAGGTACATTTGTGGTTCCCCTATTTGCCCCAAAAAAATTCTATTTCTCAAAATATTCCGGGGCGAAAGTCGCCTCGGGGTAGGTGGCGGCGACTCCTATAAAATTGGCACCATTAGTTAATCATGGGCATTATAGTATGAGCTAATTCCCCTGCTTGACCCAAAAGTACAATACTACTTACCACATGTGACCTTTTTTATTATTTTTTTTTCTCAAAATGACCCGATGTGACTCTCGCCTCAGGTGGATTTGGGCGACTCCTCTAAAATATGAGGAGTGATATTCACACCACATAAATTGATGCACACACCACAATTATGTACATGTCATGTTGTAACATATGCATTAGCGATGTGATATTTTAGTGTGTGCATCATTTTTTTTGTGACTATCAATTCCCTAAAATATTGACACATGTCCTTACATTTGTAAGAAACAAGTACATGTGTCTAAGGCACTGGTCTATCTTATTTCTTGGGTGACTGGGGCCTACTGAACCTGAGGCGACTTGTTTTTTTGCAAAAAAAAATAATAATAAAATAATAATAATAATAATAATAATAATAATAATAATAATAATAATAATAATAATAATAATAATAATAATAATAATAATAATAATAATAATAATAATAAATAATAAAAAAAAAATCAAACTTAATAAATACCCTCTTATGTTTAATAAATAAGGTTCTTATGGTTTGTGAGGTATCACGAATTTAGTCCATAATTTTTTTTAGTCCCTAATTTTTATACGTTTTCGTCCCTAGTTTTTATAGTATCACGAATTTAGTCCCTAATTTTTTTTGATTATTTATTTAAGAGTAAAATACACTTTTGGTCCCTAAACTTGTCCAAAAACAACACGTTGGGACAAAACTTGGGATTTTAGTCGTCGTGAGTCCAAAATTCGGGATTTTTGTCTTCTTGAATAGATCAACCAGTTCAACCATCTGGAACAATAGCATTTAACTTAACAAAAAGGTGACCATTGATGAATGATCAAACTCATTCTCGCATTGAGAGATATTAGTTTCATAAATACTTGTACTTGGTTAATGGAATCGCCAAACACTCAAGAAGATAAATATGCTTACGCCAGTAGGGGCCAACTGATTTTTGCACAACGTGATCCTCCAAATCATGCTACTATCTACCTACCTGATATAACAATCATGCAGAAAAACGATAGTTATAAACTTTACAGCATTTATGAAAAAGTATAATCAATCGTTGTTGAAATTTGTAAATTAACCTTCTGTCGCTTCTCAAGCTTCATTACTATCTTCAACTTGATTTAACTCTAATAATGTAAACCTTAATTCATATGCAAAAATATATCAATAACTTTCAAAATACAAGTTGAGCCGGAAAACACTAGGAATCTATAGTGATCAAGATTATATAATCTTAAATGTGTCTCATTTGATAAGTTGGAAAATTAGTGCATCACCATCAGCTAATTTATGAGCTTCAACAAACCCTTTCCATCTGCCACTAAGTCCTGTTTTCCTAAGAAGGTATTTTGCTTGCCAAGGTGAAGTGCAGTTCATCCGCTCTGCCTGAAGCGTACTCTCTATCTTCATCAGAGGCATATACTCGACCTGATAAGTCCTTAACACGATTGCTGCCATAACTGAGAATATCGTCACAAGCACAGATCATTATTACAAGGTTATTGAAATCTCAAGCCTTAGACTTTAGGGTAAAAGAAGGTTACCTCCTACGCCTTCTAAAGGCTCAACTGGCTCCTGCAATAGCATTTGAGTGAATATCAATCAAGCATTAGGGTTAAAACTTAAAAGTATAAGGTTATCAAACATATCATCTTAATTATCACTTCAAAACGGTTGTATACTGTTATTTATGCTCATCAAGATTTTAAAAAAGTAGGTAAAAAACAGAAGCGTTCATAAGGCAACCTACACAATCAACGAGATTACTTATGAAAACCCAACCCTATAATGTCCCATTTTCTTTACTTCTGGTTTCGAAAGATCTTATCGTCAAACAAATAACTCATGGGTTCAATAGCTACTGTATGGCTCATAACCTCCCATGTGACTAAAACATGCTTTCACCATAAGCGTCTATGTCGATAGTTATGACGATTACATTATGATCTTTAATCAAAAACTGCACCTTCTGCATTTAAAATTTTTACTTGGACTGAAAACTATATTTTATGTTTTTCTAAAACTTTATTTGGACTGGAACAATACTTATACTTTCCTGGTACTGTGAGTGAAGCAGTAGCCACTAATATTTTTCCTGAAACTATGAGTTCATGGCCCCTACTTTACTTGTTTCAAGCTATTTTGGGGTAAAAATACATGCACACTTTACTTATTCTATTTACTCGAACTCTTTACACAAATTACAGGTGATGGTTTATGAGATGAAGTGGTTCTCAAAGACTGAGCTAAAACAGGTGATGCAAACAGTTATTACCTCTTCCAATGACCGGATCTCCAGTCAACTCCTACAGTGACGGAAAACCTACCGGCAATCTGTTTTTCGAATACATTGAATCTGACCTAGATCTCGAACCACCTTTAAACGACGTCGTTGAAGAGGATTTAGGAAGTAACTTTTAAATGACGATGACGTGGATGATGACTCGAAGGTTATGATTATGATTATGATGATGAGAGGCTCTATTAGATGATGAGTGCGAGATATAAGAGATTGATGTTTGCCATTGATGATTTATTTGTTCTTACTCATTTCTATTCGTTATCGAGATGAAGTGTGTGTGATGTTTGGTAATCAAAAGGGGAACAGAAGTAGAAGAAACATATGAAATGACCGTTATGCCCTTAACTAAAAACAAAAAAGACAACAAAATAATGGTGTTGACCAACGAAAAATGGGTCAAGGGACCTCTTTGATATCAAAATCCCAAGTTTTGGACTCACGGCGACAAAAATCCCAAGTTTTGACTAAACGTGATGTTTTCGGACAAGTTTAGGGACCAACAGTGTATTTTAATATTTCTTTAACTATTGTACTTTTGGGCCAAGTAAGGAATTAGATAGGGTATGTTTGACAAAAATAGTTGTTGCTGTTGCTGAAAAAAGATTAAAATTGTAGTTTTTAAAAATGGTGTTTGGCAAATTAGTTGTACTTTTAGATTAAAAATGTAAAATGACATAATTTGTAAATAAATAAAAAAAAAAAAAAATCTTTTAAAAACTGGCTTCAAGAACTTATTTTTCTAAAACAATCTACAATCTTTGTCACTTAAAAAAATATTTCTTTTAGGAAAGCTTATTTTTTTAACAAAACCATCTTAACCTTCCCTAATCTTCAACAATCTCTCGCGCCAAACATGTCCTACAAATAACTCTAAACTCTAATGTACATGTTAGTTGATGATTATTAAAGTTTGAAACAAAATCTTGGGGAAGAAACAAAGACCAAGGGCCCGTTTGGTTTGTAGATGGATTTATGATTAAGATTTGGATTTGGATTTGAATTTGGTTTAGAATTTGGATTTAAGATAAGAGAAAATATTATATTTAATTTAAAAGGATTATTTAAATAGTTAATAGAATAATTAATAATTAAATTTATTATTTTATTAAATATAAAGAGGAGAGAGATAGAGTGAGTAAAAAGATGAGCCCACTACTTTTTTAAAACCTTACCCCCTAGACTACTTTTAAACAACCTCATATTTTTTGAGTACAACTCAAATCTTAATCCCAAAATTTAAACCAAACATCAAAATTTTCTTTTAATCTCAAAACCCAATCCTATCCCCTCAAACAAACGGGCCCAAATACTGGTAGTAGATTAAAGTCGGGTCGGATCATCTCCCACCCACCCCATATAAAATCCCCAAAACCCCAAACCAAACACCCTTTTCTTCTTCCTTCCCCTCACAACAAGCAACCAATCTAGATCATCACCAATCACCAATAACAATGGCCGGAGTATCACTAAAGTGCGGAGACTGTGGGACGCTATTAAAATCAGTAGAAGAAGCCCAAGAACACGCTGAGTTAACCAAACACACTGATTTCCAAGAATCCACTGAAGCCGTCCTTAATTTAGTTTGCGTTACTTGTGGCAAACCTTGCCGATCCAAAACCGTATGTATACAGTCACACCCCTATCCGAAGATAGGTTTTGTTAAATATATATAGGGGTGTTTGTTTCGGCTTATATAGCAGGCTTATGACTTATTTGGTTTTCGGCTTATCTTTCGCAAGCTTACTTTTTGTGGCTTATTTTTAAACTTTTATATAACCTTATTATGACATAATAAGGTTATACAAGCCGAAAAGTTTCAAAATAAGCCACAAAAAGTAAGCTTACGAAACATAAGCAGAAAACCAAATAAGCCATAAGCCTGCTATATAAGCCGAAACAAACACCCCTATATATATATATTTATATTATTTTTTATATATACCAATGTCAAATTAGTATACTTTATTCTATAATCAGTTAATCAAGTTAACAATATCCCCTCGAAAACGGTTAAAGTAGAATACTTTAAGCACATACTCACTTATATCTTTTAGTAGGTGTTTGGATTAGCTTATTTGATTGGCTTATTAGCTCATATTCAAAAAAATAAAAAGAAACACTAATTAGCTCGGTTAATTTGGCTTGTTAGGTTATATATACTTGAGCTACGCTCAAGTACATGGGTATAAGCCATAAAAAGTGAGCTTATTGGTGCTTCTTTTTATTTTTTTGAGTATGAGCTAATAAGCCAATCAAATAAGCTAATCCAAACACCTACTAAAAGATACAAGTGAGTATGTGCTTAAAGTATTCTACTTTAACTCGTTTCGGGGGGATATTGTTAACTTGATTATGAAATCAAGTACAACAATTTGACATCGGTTTTGTGAATGTTTGATTATTCGTATAAGTTAGTATTACTTTATAGACTAAAGATACGATCAAATTAAGGTACTTAAGGACTTTCAGGTGGATATTGTTATGTTAGTTGAGTTATTAAAGTTAAAGTTGTATAATTTGACATTGTTTGTATAATATAATATTGAAATTAGTATACTTGAAGGACTTTAGGCCTTTCGGCGGATATCTATCGATTTTCAGGCATGTTATTGTGTCAAAACCTTGTTTTATTACATAAATTTAACATTTTTTTGGTATGAAATTGTCATCAGTAAGATTTCTACTCAATGCTGATACGAATGTTTCTTTACAAATTTGAATGTATATACGGTCATTGCTAGACGGCTTTGCACCATGACCGTTTATATGATATTTTGATGCAAAATTTTCTTTTTGTGAAAGCTGATTGCTTGACTAAGCCGGGCCGGGCACAAAGTGATTTCTAATCCTGGAAATTAAACTGCGATGAATGGAATTTTGATTTGAATTTTGTTGTTGTTACAGGAGAGTGATTTGCACACAAAGAGGACTGGTCATACTGAGTTTTCAGACAAAACTTCGGAGACGACGAAGCCAATTGCATTGGAAGTTGCCAAGAATCCGAGTAGTAGTGATGTGGACATGGTGGATGCTAGTTCGTCTGGTGAAGCAGAGGGTATTAATTTTTTTGTTGGTGCTGCTTGTTAAGATATAGAAATAAGAACTAGTTAATAACAATATTTTATAGATTTATGTTACCAAGATGAAAATAAATAATTTTCACTTTCAGTGTTCCCGATTGGAAAGAAAGAGGATGTGGAAAGGAAAATAGTTATGTTCTTATATATGTCCCCGAGTTGCAGGGAAATTATAAATTTTACAATCATGCCCGTATTATATGAGATGGGTTAGTTTTGGTTGCGTAATTTGGTCATTGACAAAAAATCATAAAGTTTTTGTTTGGTTTCCCATTAACTATCCCACGTGGAAAGTTCTCAAGAGATCACTAGTCTCTTTAAAACTCTCAAAACACAAGTTTTTTAGCTTATTTCAGTTCCTTTCTATTAATCTAAGTGTGCATGTGTTTGTAATCTTGATATGGATAAACCTTCTGCATCGCTGTTTGTGAGAAGCGTCCTTTATATTGGATGTACAAACTACAAAATATGGCGCTTTTGTTCTTATGGGGTTGAGCATTCCTGAGTGTGACATCTGACTAGCGGGTTTTTTTTTTTTTTTTTTTTATATGTGTCTGTTAGAAATGGTTGTTCCTGATGTTGATGCAAAACTACTAGAGGAGCTTGAGTCTATGGGCTTTTCAAAAGAAAGGTCGACAAGAGCACTTCATTTCTCTGGTGAGTGGTCTGAATCTCTTCTGGTCATACTACAGCTGGCTGAAACCAAAGTGGTTATCAGTTTTATGTAATTTATATATAATGATGCAACACAATTGCCAGATTAGTGCTTTGTTTGGATTTTACATAATATATAGATTTCATCTGAATCATCTGTTTTCAGGTAATTCAAGTCTTGAGGCTGCTGCAAATTGGATTGTTGAACACGAGAATGATGCTGACATAGATCAGATGCCTTTGGTATTCTCCTTTCTATCATACCTTAATTACATGTGTGTCTAAAAAGTTATGTTAGTAAATTTGCTTATTCCAATAAGTTTGTTTTGTTAATATACTAATAAGTATTGCATCTAATATTTGTTATTCTTTCATACCATCATGTACAACTACAAGTCGAAATCACTTTCCTTACCAACTTTTATGTTGTACTATGCTAGGTGTCTGCCAAGAGTAAATCGGAGCCTCCTAAGCCTTCTCTTACTCCTGAAGAAAGAAAAGCGAAAGCACAAGAGCTGATGTATAATGCTTTGGTTTTGCTTTCTTTTTGTTAGTTTATTTAGTTGTTTTACTTATCTGATTATACCATTCTTTGTTATATATAGAGAACGGGCTCGCAAAAAGAAAGAAGAGGAAGAAAGGAGAATGGAAAGAGAAAGAGAGAAGGTGATATATATTTTCTCAAAATAGTTGACCCCAGAAGTTATTTTGATACTACATATTATAAAATGCATAAACAATTCATCACGTAATTGCTCTTCCCGGTGCTGAATATTATTAAAGTGATCATAAGTTTTGTGGAAGCTTTATCAAAATTTAAATTTAACTAGAATGTAGTCTTCTTCTTTTGACAAAGTAGACCCCATTTCTGTCTTAGATGTCTGATTCTGTTTAGTTGTAAACAGTAAACGTGTTTTCCGTGTTCAGGGGAGGGCGAGTCTTTTGACTTAAGGGTTTATCTAGTCTTGCTTCTTTTTCCACCTTCTGTATCATAAGCTAATACAAACACTTACCAATAGCTTATAAGCTGTTTCATTGTAATCTATAGGCTGTTTTACAAAAAATAAGGTTAGTCAAACACCCCTTAATGAAATTCACATCTCACGAATCTTGTTTTTCTGTTATGTCTGTCATTTAGGTCTGTACTAAATTTCTAACTAAACTCTGTAATTGCCATAACATTTTTACATTAGTCACTTATGTGCTAACACATAATTAATTTAATGTAGGAGCGAATTCGAATTGGTAGGGAACTATTGGAAGCAAAGCGTATGGAGGAAGAAAATGAAAGAAAACGGTACCTGCTTATTTTTCGTTTCTTCTAAATTAATTTTGTATATATTTCTAACCAGAATTTTTGTTGTACTTTACAGTATTATAGCCTTACGTAAGGCTGAAAAAGAGGAGGAAAAGAGAGCTAGAGAAAAAATTCGACAGAAGTTGGAAGAAGATAAGGTCCTGAAAATGCTTTTCCACTACTCAATTATCTATTCAGCTATTCCACACATGATTATTGATAATAATATTTTTTCTGATTGCTGACTCTTATTACTTTCATAACGTGCATATTATTGACTTAACTCATGAAGGGAAAGATAATGTGTGAAACTAAATCTGTTTTTTTATAGGCTGAGAGGAGGAGGAAGCTTGGATTGCCTGCGGAAGATCCCACTGCTCCAAAGCCTGCTGCACCTGTTGTTGAGGAAAAGAAGGTATCAATTAAATTGTTCTGTTCATAAGTTTTTAAGTGTAAATAAGGTACCGGCGTACCACCATTTAATCTGAACTTAGAAGTTTTTTGGGTTATGAATCTGCCCAGTTATCTTTCAGCCATATAGGAAGTATTCCATAGCTTGAGTAGCTTGTTAGGTAGGGAATCTTTGCAAATCCGAACATTTATTAATCAAGAATCTCTTTCGTCTTTATTACAGAGCTCACTGCCCGTCAGGCCTGCTACAAAAATAGAGCAAATGAGAGAATGTTTACGATCTCTTAAGCAGAGCAATAAGGTAAAGAAATTGCAGCTTGTATTTGGTGGAATTGTAATTTGTGTGTTTGTCGGTGAACCAAGTCATTTTTTTTCATACGCGTCGGAATGGGCTGGGTTGACCTAACAATCTGTGTATATTTTTAAATGAAATGATTTTTGAGGTTGTATTTATAAATATAAAACTTAGGTGACTTCAAACCCATTTGGCATGTTCTCCTTTTAGCCTAATATCTTAGTCATAAACCATCTGAGATAAAACACAACCCAAATTGACCCATTTAACGTAAATGGGTCAAAATTGTCAGTTTTTGTCTGCGTATTCTTTGTATCCTTTATTTATTTCGTAAATGGGTGTTAACTTCCTATTTGGCCGTTTGCTATTTACAAGGATGACGATGCAAAGGTGAAAACAGCATTTAACACCCTTTTGACTTATGTCAAGAATGCGGCTACTAAACCAGAAGAGGAGAAATTCCGTAAGATCAGACTAAGTAATGCTGCCTTTCAGGTAAACATATATCTTATTTATTTATTTATTTTTAAATGCAACATCTCCTTGTATGGTTAATTTCCAATTTGAATGTACCTGCATTACTAGTTAGATATACGAGTATTACTTAGTACTAAGACCCTGATTGATACAAAAGTTCTCAGTATTTTGCAATGTTGCAAAAATCGGTCAACTCAGCCTTGTAATCGGCGATTACAAGGTGCACGGCCTTTCAACTTGTTGATTTTTACAAGGTAATCGGCGATTACAAGGTAATCGGCCTTGTAATCGGTTATTAATCGCTACAAGGCCTTCAAACGCCTCACTACCGACTCACGATTTTTTCAACATTGGTATTTAGCCTTCAAGACATCTGTTAATACTAAAAAAATGGCAATCCATTGTGCTTCGCCATTTGGCCTTTTGAGCTATATTACTCACATGCCCCCATCTGCATTTGTACGACACCATGCAAAAGCAGCAAAACATAGTGAAGAATAAGATAAAACGGAAAGTTGATGAACCATGCTTCATAATGACACATTAACTTAAAAAGGTGCTATAGAAGGCATTATTTGAAAACGATTATATTTTCTCCCCTTTTTTTCTTCTGAGATTGCCCTCTCTAAATATCTCTTTCGAAAAAATGAAAGGGAAGAGAGAGGGTTGAGAAAATAACTCTTTTGTTATTATATATATATATATATATATATATATATATATATATATATATATATATATATATATGGCCAACACAATTATAAATGTATCACAACACATGTGGACTCGCTTCCAATGCCACACCTAGCAATAGTAACATCTTACAACAATAAACACACAATCAATACTAACCAAATTATACACCCATAATACACATAATATACACACCAAAATATTCAAACTTGCCCTAGCCTTATCATTAAAAACGTGGGATAAATCCCAAAATCCATCGGAATTCACATTCCAACATACAACCAACGTCAAAAGTCAACAAAACAATAAAAACATTCAAAACATAACATTGAAAACAAAGTCGCACGTGGCTCGGGTTCTATCTTAGACCTAAAACGGTTTACGTGCAGTGGACTCCAAATCCGAATCCACTTCATCTTCCTCACTCAACCATCCATTCCTATTTCCCTCAATATGTGGTAGATGATGTCTTGCAAAATCATCTCTACGATTCCTTAACTCTTCATCCACCCGATCCGCAAAATCATACAAACCTCGGGGTCTAGCCCAAACTACCCCGTTATCTTCTAAAAACTGAGGACACCTACCCGGGTACTTGGTGGTGAAGCCTTCTTTATCGGCTACCTTCGTCTCATACTTCTTCACCATTTCCCCATTCACATTCTCTAGAGTCAGCTTCTCTTCAATCACACACGGTAACATGCTAGCGGGGACCAAAATCCTTCTGTTGGTTCTCTTCATCCTACCAACTCTCTTACATCCCGTAGCGACTACTGTGGTCCACCGAAGCGTCTTTCGCGCAGGAGGTGCCATTCTATAAATGACACACACACGATACTAAGTACAGAGTTCGATAGACGTCCAAAAACTCGATAAAATAACTCATAAATTAGGAAAAATAGACATGTAAAGTATTATACCTACACATAGGTCCTAAATGCAACTATATGAGGGACTCCTAAGTTATAGTCTAGGTTCAATCACCTAATTCTCTATAACCAAGGTTCTGATACCAATCTGTCACACCTCGCCATGGCGGAAACGCGAGGGTGTAACTTCATGGATATCATCACAACACCTGGTGTCTATATAGAGAACAACTACATGCACATAAATAGAGCAAAGTACGAACACAAAGTGTTGTAACAATACCCGAGATAAAAATAACCAAACCAAAATCCAAAAGTATCTTCAATAGATATGAAAGTACCAAATGAAAAACATAAACGTATCACAACCAAATTCAAATAAAGTCAAATCCAAACATAAATAAAGTCTTCATATGCAACTAAGTCTCGCCTAATTGTTGCCCTCAACTTTGGCCTTAGAATGCTCACCTGAAAATGATGCTTAAAACGTCAACATTTTCAGGTGAGCATTCTAAGGCCAAAGTTGAGGGCAACAATTAGGCGAGACTTAGTTGCATATGAAGACTTTATTTATGTTTGGATTTGACTTTATTTGAATTTGGTTGTGATACGTTTATGTTTTTCATTTGGTACTTTCATATCTATTGAAGATACCTTTGGATTTTGGTTTGGTTATTTTTATCTTGGGGTATTGTTACAACACTTTGTGTTCGTACTTTGCTCTATTTATGTGCATGTAGTTGTTCTCTATATAGACACCAGGTGTTGTGATGATATCCATGAAGTTACACCCTCGCGTTTCCGCCGTGGCGAGGTGTGACAGATTGGTATCAGAGCCTTGGTTATAGAGAATTAGGTGGTTGAACCTAGACTATAACTTAGGAGTCCCTCATATAGTTGCATTTAGGACCTATGTGTAGGTATAATACTCTACATGTTTATTTTTCCTAATTTATGAGTTATTTTATCGAGTTTTTGGACGTCTATCGAACTCTGTACTTAGTATCGTGTGTGTGTCATTTATAGAATGGCACCTCCTGCGCGAAAGACGCTTCGGTGGACCACAATAGTGGCTACGGGATGTAAGAGAGTTGGTAGGATGAAGAGAACCAACAAAAGGATTTTGGTCCCCGCTAGCATGTTACCGCGTGTGATTGAAGAGAAGCTGACTCTAGAGAATGTGAATGGGGAAATGGTGAAGAAGTATGAGACGAAGGTAGCCGATAAAGAAGGCTTCACCACCAAGTACTCGTGTAAGTGTCCTCAGTTTTTAGAAGATAACGGGGTAGTTTGGGCTAGACCCCGAGGTTTGTATGATTTTGCGGATTGGGTGGATGAAGAGTTAGGAATCGTAGAGATGATTTTGCAAGACATCCTCTACCACACAGATTCAGGGAAATAGGAATGGATGGTTGAGTGAGGAAGATGAAGTAGATTCGGATTTGGAGTCCACTGCGCGTAAACCGTTTTAGGTCTAAGATAGAACCCGAGCCACGTGCGACTTTGTTTTCAATGTTATGTTTTTATTGTTTTGTTGACTTTTGACGTTGGTTGTATGTTAGAATGTGAATTCCGATGGATTTTGGGATTTATCCCACGTTTTTAATGATAAGGCTCGGGCAAGTTTGAATATTTTGGTGTGTATAATTTGGTTAGTATTGATTGTGTGTTTATTGTTGTAATATATATATATATATATATATATATATATATATATATATATATATATATATAAAAGCACTACAAAAAAACTCTAAAAAAATGATTTGTAGAGCCATCGTTACTTATTGTGTAAAATATGAAAGAACTTAGGAAAATTGTAAAATCCGAAGTTATTTTTTTGTTTGAAGTATAGTAGGACGGGTCTTGGATTAAAGAGCATGAAATGCTGCTGGTTGTTATAATGGTTTTTTTTTTTTTTTTTTTTTTTTTTTTTTTTTTTTTTAACTGTTTATATTTTAGAGATATAATAATAGTGTGATAGAGTGATGAATTTCTATGGGACATATGCAATTATCTAGAGAGAGGGCGGGAAAAAGTAAAAGAAAAACACATTCTTAGAATAATGCACTTGTGAAGCACCTTTTTGAGAGAGTTGTCGACGGAGCATTGTTTGACAAGTCTTTTATATTAAAAAGACACAAACAAAAAAAATACTAAGCTTATGTTTTATAAGAGAGAATTGCAAAAATCGTCCCTAAAGTTTGGCCAAATTGCACGTTTCGTCCCGGATGTTTGGAAAGTGCAAGGATCGTCCCTGTGGGGACGATATTTGCACCAAAAGTTTCCCCACAAGGATGATCCTTGCACTTTCCAAACATCCATGATGAAACGTGCAATTTTGCCAAACTTTAGGGACGATTTTTGCAATTCTCTCGTTTTATAATGAATAGACAATGTTACCGGCTTGGGTATATGATAAAGTTATTTCCTCATCCTATACAAGCTTTCTTTTGAGCAAATGCATCATAGTCTAATGATTTGAGGTTGACACGATCGGAAGGTTTGGTAATAGGTCAAAACGGGTTCAAGTTGAATCACTTGAACCAGTTGTCTGCATGAGAGAAGAAATTGGTTGCCATTTATTGGAACTTTCTAAAGATATTGTGTTGCGCATTATTACAAAAACAACATTATCGCAATAACTCTAATTATGTGTTAATTAAAAATAAAAGTTTGGGCGAGTTTTTGGATGTTTGACTCATGTAGCACATTTCACCTGCTTCCTTTAGCTAACTTTTTCTATTTGACCCGTTTGATATAGAACACAATCCACATAGACCAAAACAATATCTAATGCTTTCATAATGCGTTTCTTATATGTTACCCAATCGGAAGTTGCATTACTTACTGTTTTGTTTGTGCTGTTGGTGTATCTAACAGGATAGAGTTGGAAAATTAGAAGGTGGCATAAAGTTTCTTGAGCTATGTGGGTTTGAAAAGATTGAAGGAGATGAATTCTTGTTTCTTGCTAGAGACAAAATCGACAAACAAGTGCTAATGTCAGCCGGGAGTGAACTGAACAGTGCCATAAATAATCCCTTCTTTGGAGTTCTTTGAGATACAAGACCACCTTTTGGTAGTTACCTTCTCATTCGGATTCACTTTACCACCTCGGGTCAAATGTCAATGTTGAGGGATCCACAAGTTTCGTATGCATGTACAAATATTTGAGTAAACTATCGTTTCTATGGTTGTGCAAGTTATATACTTTTGTTATATGGCACATATTCTCATACTGCGACTTTCTTTCAACTGTGTTTTACATTGTTAGTTACTGTTTGTTTATTGTCGAATAATGTTTGTTTGTGTTTTTTTGAGAATACTACTGATGTTTGTCGACAAGCCGTGTCATAATCAAGTGTTAGGTGGGTAGAAACGTCATTGAGGACCTCCTTGCAAGCTTTTAAGAAAGAAAGTACAAGTAAAAGAAGCCAAAACAAATAGGGAAGCTTTGATTGGTTACAGTGAAATATTTGTCAATTCCACTCCGCTAGAATAGTTGTCGAAACAACATCACCAAGTCACATAACTAACATACTATGGTTTGTATTTTTTTACTCATACACAATAGTGCTTTTGCAAGATTCCACAAAAAAATATATATATGAGCACAAATCGCTATCATTTCACTTGTTTGGTTTTTTAGCGCGCCACATAACTCGGTTTTGGATAATTTCTTTAGGCATGAGGGAATTTTGACCCAAGCCATTTTTGGTAACCTAACGTATAAACTCTAACTACTTATGTCTTATACCACCTTCCAAAACTTATGAGGTATCCGGTCCTGCACGACATACAATGTCACATTCGAGCTCGTACCTTATATAACTATCATGTAACTGTTAATATTTATCATTAGTTGATGAATAGTTTTAAGAGAAGAAAAAAAATAGTTAATTGTTATTTGTTTATTAAATTATGCATCGTAGTTTTTTGTGTGTGTTTGTTAAGTGTAATGCTTTAAATCCCGCTGCAACCCATGAGGACTAGTTTCTCGTTCTAACCGTTTTTAAAAGACAAAACCCTAAGTAATGAGTATCCATCATGGATAGTAAATAGAGAATTTTTATTTTTTATCTTTTAAAAATCCAAAAATCAACAGCTAAACATGCAATGGAAAGCTTATATCCATCTCATGTTACGCCAATGATATTTAAAATGTTCTTAATCTTACTTATAAACCATTTAAGTATTTGCTTACTTATCAATGTGGGACAAAACCTAAACACATTTCCTTCTTTCAACTTTTGTTACCAAATGTTTAATTTCGAGACTAGATTAACTCAACGTTGTACTTGTCTTACCTCACTTAACATTTACAAATTCACTAAGAAATAGCTAACAAATTGATTTTTGGCTGATAACAAGTACAATAGCTAAGTTTTTCCATGGCACGTATAGTTAGAAATATACAAATTTCACACTACTAAGACACATTTACCTACACACTTTCTAATGTCATATAGTAAGATCTGATTATAAAGAATTTTTAAAAATTCAGTCAAAACAATAACTAAGCCAACTAACAATTTTGCTTAACAAAGTAACTAAACATTATACAAATCATCAAAAAAATGGCCTAATTGCAAGGTAACTAACATTATTATAGAAAGTCTAAGGTTTAAACTTTATCAGGTACATACTTGAGGATGGCTATGAAAAATGTAATAAACGGCCGCGCGAATATCTTCGTTAAAACATGTACATCTGAGTCAAAGAATTGTTATTTCTTGATTGTGGCGGAGCTGGTACTAAAAGTCACAATGCTAATGATACTCGTAAGTCCTAACAAAAAAAAAAAGGACCAGGTGCATTATTGAAAAAAAAAATGGTATATCTAACATATTTCACACTGCGCAAGAAAATTTCATAAGATCCCACTCGGTCCACCTCCGTCTCCACATAACTTAAATAAGGAATACATTTCGGGTAACGGGGTGCGTAAGAAAAGAAAGCCAAAATTTGTGACATAATAATCCAATTGAACCGCATTTTTGAGTTAAAAATTACTCTTCACGTGGAATTTTGATGCATGTTTTAATTAAGCATATTAAAAATAAGGGTGTCAATTTTCAATACGAACCGACATGCAGCTAAGGATAAAGATCATCTTAAGTTATTTATCAACATGATAGGTCATGTTGTGAGTATCCCTAATGTCAATTAAAAGATAAGCATTTATCCATTTTACTTGTTCATGATTGGTTAACATGACCTATCATGTTAAATCCAACTTTAGAAAATCTCAATCCGTTACATTAACAATAAATCACCTCATGTAACTATGACGAGCAAATAATTGTTAATAGTTATCACTAGTTAATGAATAGTGCAAAAGAAAACTTTTTAAAAAAGATTAATTAATTATTATTTGTTTATTAAATTATGCCTCGTAATTTTTTGTACGTGCTCGTTATGTTAGAGATGAAGTGTAATGCTTTAAACCACACTGCAACCCACGAGCACTAGTTCTTCGTTCTAAACATTAAAGACAAAAACCTTTTACGAGCTTTGTAAGTAATGAGTATTCACAAATAGTAAATAGAGTTTTTTTTTTTACTTTTTAGCTTTATATAATTAAAAGGTAATGAGTATTACTCGTAATAGATAGTAAATAGAGTATTTTGGTTTTTATCTTTATATTATTGAAAAATGTGGAGAAATACCTAATAAAATAAATCTATTGAATATTTATCTACAAGTATTATAAACCTTCTTAGTCGTACTTATAAACCACTTTCGTATTTGCTCAACCTAAACACAATCCCTTCTTTTAACTTTTGTTACCCAATGTTTAATTTTGAGACTACATTAACTCAACGTTGTACTTGTACAAGAGCTAATGTTTTCATGGCCCGTAAAGTTTGAAACATACAAATTTCCGACTGATAAGATACATTTTAACTACACATTTTCTAATGTCATTAGTAAGATCTGATTATAAAGAATTTTTTTTAATTCGGTCAAAACAATAACTAACTAAGCCAACTAACAATTTTGCTTAAGAAAGTAACTAAATAGTAAACAAATCATCAACAAGTGGCCTAATTGCAAGACACCTGACCTTCTCATAAAAGATATAAGGTTCAAACTTCATAAGTAAACATTTGAGAGTTGGTCATATAAATGTCTTGACAACCTTATTTTATTTTCTCATATTCGAATTATTGTCTCATTTCATTTTTGGTAAACCTGTACCCACTATACGATATATTATTCAAGTGGACCGTTTTTTTGGCCGACCCACTTCTTCATTCGGGTTGACCGACAAGTATAAGTAAATATTTCCATCTCTCGAGACGGCTAGTATACAATAACTCACCACTAGATACTAAGTGTTCTTTTTGAATTATCTCAATAAGGATTTCGTGATATCCTGGCATTAAAGGGTCAAAATACTTTATTCGAAAAGTGAAAATACATGATTTGAAAAGACATATGAAATTATCATGACAATCCTTACCCAATTTTTAACAAATGTCACATTCGAGCTTGTTCCTTTGGTTTTTTATTTTGTATGTTTTGGTTCTCAAATGATTATTTCATTATTATCACCCTTATACTTAACCTACTTGTTTGTTATCTTAGTATTTTCTTCTCTATGGCATAGAAAAGTTTAAACGTGAGATGGTAACGACAATTGTTGCTTTGAATGTGGAGACTAGGTGTGGTTTTTGCTCGTGCTTGGCTTGGAAGCTCTTTTGACGTATCACGATACACCTATACTTAAATGTAGTTATGTTATGAGAATGTAACAAAACTAACTAATGGTTCATTTAGTTAATCGGCGAGTGTTTTCACTCAATATTCTCAAAATCTTACTACTTATGTTGGAAAATCATTTTTCACCTTTTCATTTTGGGATGTCCCAAAATAATTATTCATTTCTTGTTTCAATTAATCAAAATAGAATTTAGTGTGTAGAGATTATATTTGATTAGTTAAAGAGTGTTATTGTCCCACTTTTTTAAAATTATGTGTTTTTGTCTTTGGAGAATAATTTTGAGACCTCGATCCAATTTTAATGATAGTAGCATCAAATTCTTTTGTATTGCATGCAATTCTTTTCATTAGTTTTTTAGGGAAAAACCGACGTGTACTTTGTACAACTACGCTTAATGACATAAATTACTCGTACCTTATATAACTATCACGAGCAGGTGATTGTTACTGTAATATTTATTATTAGTTGATGAATAGTGTAAAAAAAAAAGAAAAGAAAAAAAACTTTTTTCAAAATTAGTTAATTGTTATTTGCTTAATAAATTATGCCTCGTAGTAAATTGAGTATTTTAAAATTTAATCTTTAAATAATCTTAAAAAAGTAGAAACTAAATACATAATGAAAGCTTAAATTCACTATATATCAAATCAATACTATTTATAATAATCTCATTCTTACTTATAAACCACTTTTGTATTTGCTCAACCATCAATGTGGGACAAAACCTAAACACATATCTTTTTTCAACTTACGTAACCGACTCTTATATTTTGAGATTACAGTAACTCAACATTGTACTTGTCTTACCTCACTTAACATTTACAAAATTCATTAAGAAATGACTTAACAAATTGATTGCGGGCCGATTGCAATTACAAGAGCTAAGGTTTTCCATGGGCTGTAAAGTTAAAAATATACAAATTTCCCACTACTAAGATAGTCAGATACATTTAACTACACACTTTCTAATGTCATATAGTATATCTGATTATTAAGAATTTTTAAAAATTTGGTTACGACAATAACTAAGTCAACTAACAATATTGCTTAACAAAGAAACCAAAACACTAAAACATATCACCAACAAATGGCCTAATTGCAAGCTAACTAACATTTTTGCAAAAAGTCGGTTTAAACTTTATACCAGGTACAAACATGAGGATGGCTATGATAAATGTAATAAACCGTCAAGAGAATACCTCGATTAAAACACGTACTTTCAGTCAAAGACTCGTTACTTTTAGACAGTGGCGGACGTGATACTAAAAGTCATGATGCTAATGATATTCGTAACAAAAAAATTGGACCAGGTGCATTGCTGGAAAAAATTGGTATATATGATATATTTCACATTACGCAAGAAAAATCCATGAGCTCCCCTCGGTCCATCTCTATCTCCACATAAATATACTAGAAATAGGGGGTGTCAATTTTCACAAGATAGGAGAGCCAAAAATAGTCATAAGAGACCCAACTGAAACTCACATATTTGAGTTAAAAATTACTCTTCACACTAAAATTCGATCACTGTTTTAACTTAACATACTAGAAATAGGAGGTGTCAATTTTCAACACGACACAATAACTAACACGAACCCGACATGAAGCTAAACAGTTTGAGTAACAGATATGTCTACTCGTCTAACCCGTTTAATAAATGGGTCATGTTTGGGTAGATGTTGCATTAACAATAAATCACCTTATATAACTATCATGAGAAGGTAATCGCTAATGTGGTTAAAAGAGTGAATTTGCCATTGAAAATATATCAAAAGAGTAATTTTGCCACTCATTTTTTCAGCCACCTTATTTGCCACTAAACATGAGTCGCTAGTGCAAGTTTGTCATTCCTCCGTTAAACTCGCTTACTGGACATGGGTGGCTCTAACTTGGTGCGATGTGATGTCACATGTGAGTCTATACGACTGGTAAATGTTTGCTTTAGTACACTGTTCTTATATTTGCTTGAGGATTACATTAGCATTTCTTATACAACTTTTGACAAGCTGTGAGACAAGCTACTTGTAAGAGAACTTGTACTTAGTTTTAGTTGTTTTAAATCATTTGGAGGTCTGCTAAATGTTTTCTTTAGTACATTGTTCTTTCTAAGCTCTTTTATATTGTATTTGCACCTTTGCACTTGGTATTTAACTGAATATTGGTTAAAACTATCCAATTTTTTTCTATGTTAACTCAGCATGTACCAAAATAACATCTAAAAAATGTGTGGCAAATGCAAACTTATTATCCAGTACGTTCAATGGCGAATAATGGTAGTCGAAAAGATAAGTGACAAAACAACTCTTCTGATACATTTCAAATGGCAACTTTGCTCTTTTAACCTAATGTTTATCATTAGTTGATGATTAGTGTAGAGATTTATTTATTTAATTTTCAAATTAGTTCATTGCTAACTTTTTATGCCTCGTAATTTTTTGTGTGTTCCTTATGTTAGAGATAAAGTGTAATGCTTTAAACCCCACTGCGGCCCATGAGCATTAGTTCCTCGTTCTAACCATTTTTAAAAAACAAAACCTTAAGTTATGAGTATTAAAATAATCTAAAAAATCAACGACTAAACATGTAACGAAAAGCTTAAATCTATCGCTACATGAAAACATTAATTTTGTAAAAGCCTTCTTAACCTTAGTTATAAACCACTTTTGTATATGTTCAGCCATCAATGTGGGATAAAACCTAAACCATTTCCTTTTTTCAACTTCTCTTACCGAATGTTTAATTTTGAGACTACATTAACTCAACGTTGTACTTGTCTTACCTCATTTAACATCTCTAAAATTCACTAAGAAATGACTAACAAATTGATTGCAGGTCGATCACAAGTACAAGAGCTAATGTTTTTCATGGCCCGTATAGATAGAAATATACAAATTTCCGACTACTAAGATACATTTAACCACACACGTCATTGCGGACCTATTTGCAAGCATTTATAAAAGAGAGTCCAAGTAAAAGAAGCCAAAACATTGTAGGGAAGCTTTGTGAGCGTGAACAATATCTTAATTGATTCAAGGGTGTGTTTGACCAAGGTTATATGAAGTGCTTAACGGCTTATTGGACGCTAAAAAGAGCTTTTCCATGAGCCATAAGTGTTGATACATAATCTGGCGCGGGCTTATTCAACGACTCTCCTTGGGCCGTTAGTCGTCTTCTCGAGTCTTGAGTAGACCTGTCAACAAAGAGAACCCGTTAGGAGTGGACCCGAGGCCGTAGCCCCGGGATCCACCTCCGACGGTCAAGTTAGTCTCCATGCGATATGGCTTATGAGAGTTAGGTTTAGGGTAACCTGTTATGTTCTGTGGTGAATGGAACCTCAGCCCTATATTTATAAGGCATGGATTAGGGTTTAGGCATAGAGTGGGCCGCTGTCTGCCGGGCCTGGCCCATGTAGGGTCCAGTTCGGACCATACGTCCACAAGCCCCCCAAGTTTAGTATGACATAGTGCGTGACTATGTTATGCTAAACTTAAGTTCTGTTCATGGCCGCGTAGGCCCAATCAACCATGACAACATGGCCCTTGTGTGCACATGGGACGGATCATACTGCGCAGCCCACATGCGACAGTGCGCACTGGGAATGCGATTGTGATTGTCTCACAATGGTGAAGGTGGATCTCGTATGCTACATCCTGGGTAAGGGCGTACCTTTTGTACCAGTAGTGATGCAGCATGGTGCGACAGAAGACGTGCTTCTGTGGCAGAAGTGCGCGCTGTGCGCGACAAGGATGCGCGCTGTGCGCGAACATTACATTCGTCTTTACAACCGACAGAGGACGTCTCCCCTGTGGCAAGATGGTGCGAATATTTAAATCCGTCTTTGTATCGGGCTTGCAATACCTCTTACGTACGATCTGCTTCCAAATATGCCTGCGTGACTTGTACGGAAACAATGGTACTATATACCCTGGTAGCCCCCCAAGTTTGATGGTGCTACTAGTGTAGGAGCATTAAACTTAGTTATTCAAATCCTGAAAAACACTTAATGAAAATATTAAAAGTATATGTCGCCAATCGCAACATATAAAATCTAATGAAGTAAAAGATTAGCGCGAAGCAATATATAGCACATAGCATGTGAAATTAACACATAAGAGAAGTAGTAGTGCGAATTACACCTAACGTGAGGTTTTACAAACTATATAAGAGAAGTAGCACGTAGCTAATATGCGAACGCAGTGCGCTCATGGCGATTTTTCTTTTTTATTATAATAAAAACAATTGCGCGGATGGATGTACCGTGACCGCGACTAATAGTTTTAATCGCACGTACAGACACAGATGGATTTATCGTGACCGCATAGACTCTAGCGTTTGTGGATGATCGCAGATGACCACGGCTTTTTGTCTCGTGCGCTCATGGCGATTGACTAGCATCGTGGTGCCTGTACGTAACAGTGCGCTCATGGCGCCAATCTGCGAAGATTTCTGGACGCATGGCCTAACGCGGGTAGATTTATCGCGACTGCGTTGTTCGCGGCTAAAAGATAAAGTTGGTCCGATCGTGCGGACTTAAGTGCGGTTATAGGTAAAATCGTGTTTACCAAGTTTAAAAGATTTACATAAAATCTTCTCAATATTTAAAAAATAACATATCTTAAAAGATATGCACAAAAAATATTGGGATATCTTTTTAATATTCATAAAATATTGGTAATATGTTATTACCAATTTAACATATGAAATATAGTTACGTATAGTTACGTATTATTTAGATGCATATTACAATTGTTCCATCAGTATGCATATTACTATATTACTATATTGTTTCATCTTTTAGTTTCATGTCTTTTGGGTTTTTGAGCAGCCGTATATTTTTGACCAAAAGAAAACATAATTCGTGGAACACAGCCGTATAGTTGTGTGTTGCGTACAAAAAATAAAGTTACCGGCTTTTGAACTCGATGATTGCTTTCCGGTGATGTGAGAACACGAAACTTGTCGTGGTCCCACGGATGGCGCCAACTTGTTGATACATAATCTGGCGCGGGCTTATTCAACGACTCTCCTTGGGCCGTTAGTCGTCTTCTCGAGTCCTGAGTAGACCTGTCAACAAAGAGAACCCGTTAGGAGTGGACCCGAGGCCGTAGCCCCGGGATCCACCTCCGACGGTCAAGTTAGTCTCCATGCGATATGGCTTATGAGAGTTAGGTTTAGGGTAACCTGTTATGTTCTGTGGTGAATGGAACCCCAGCTCTATATTTATAAGGCATGGATTAGGGTTTAGGCATAGAGTGAGCCGCTGTCTGCCGGGCCTGGCCCATGTAAGGTCCAGTTCGGACCATACGTCCACAATAAGCTTGCCAAAACACCCCATGCCGAAAATTATACGTCTCTTTGAGCTGAAATAGGTGTCCACCATCCTACTTTTGTTTGTCCTTAAATAAGTGTTTGACTTTCATTTACAATCAACCAAAACACTTTTCCGCAAAAAAGAAGACATTTGATTTGTTAATAATGGAATATTTGTACTTACTTAAAACTGTGTGCTTCTATCAAAATGAACACTTATTCAAGGATGGAACCAGGGGTTTCGCGGGTGCCCGGGACATCTATGGATTTTTTCGATGTAGTATTAATTTAAAAAAAAAAAATCAATTTTTCCTAAATGCATCTTAAATGCACCTGGTCTATCGAAATGTGTTTCTATAATACGCAGTGCCGTCCCATGAATTGGTGAAATTTTTGAGGGCACTGTACGAAATTATATAATGAGGCCTTTCGATAAGCAATGTTATATATAAAGTGTCACAATTTATAAGATATAATGCAATTAGTTATCAAAACGTTCTAACATATTACCTATTTAAGATATTTTACCATCTAAATACTCCTTTATTTGTTAAAAATATGTCGACACATGCATATAATTATTAACGGGACAAATTTTGGGGCCCCTTAAAATTTTGAGGCCCTGAGCGGTCGCTCACCTTGCACACCCTCAAAGCCGGCCCTGATAATACGTTTCAAAAAAATTTGTGCACCCGGTCATATATGGTCCTGGTTCTGTTCCTGCACTTATTTAAGGACAAATGAAGTATGTGATCAGAGCATAGTTGTTCAATATGAATCTAGCTAGTATTATCATAACTCAACACGTAATTGTAATCGCTTAGGTTGGTTAAGTAAATATATTTGTCGATTCCACTCCGCTAGAATAGTTGTCGAAACAACATCACCAAGTCACATAACTAACATATTATGGTTTGTACTTTTTTTACCCATACACAATAGTGCTTTTGCAAGATTCGACAAAAAATATGAGCAAAAATCGCTGTCATTTCACTTGTTTGGTTTTTTAGCGCGCCACGTAACTCGGTTTTGGATATTTCTTTAGGCATGAGGAAATCTAACCTAAGCCATTTTTGGTAACATAACGTATACTTTAACTACTTATGTCTTATACCACCTTCCAAAACTTATGAGTTATCCAGTCCTTCACGACATACAATGTCACATTCGAGCTCGTACCTTATATAACTATCAGGTAACTGTTAATATTTATCATTAGTTGATGAATAGTTTTATCCGGTGGGTAGTGCTTTCGTTCTTGAGTCAATAGACTCGGGTTCGAATCCCATCCCTGGCACTTTGCTCCCAGATAGGTACCCACCTCCGCAAAACCTATGGGCTCACTGGAGAGACTTTGTGGATAAGAGTTCAAGAGTCCGAGAGTCTCGGCTCACTCCAGTTGGTGCCCCACTAGGCCAGGATAGTTGCCCGGAGCTATTCCTTATGTGGTGGACAATGGTTGGTGCCAAAAGGCACCCGAGGTCAGGGTGTTCCATCCAATCTACACCTTTTTTTGTGGATATAGTTAATTGTTATTTGTTTATTAAATTATGCCTAGTAGTTTTTTGTGTGTGTTTGTTATGTTAGAGATGAAGTGTAATGCTTTAAATCCCGCTGCAACCCATGAGGATTAGTTTCTCGTTCTAACCTTTTTTAAAAGACAAAACCCTAAGTAATGAGTATCCATGGATAGTAAATAGAGAATTTTAAATGTTCATCTTTAGATAATCTAAAAATTAACAACTAAACATGCAATGGAAAGCTTAAATCCATTACACGTTAACATTTGTTATATTTAGAACCTTCTTAATCTTACTTATAAACCACTTTTGCATTTGCTCAGCCATAAATGTGGGACAAAACCTAAACACATTTCCTTCTTTCAACTTTTGTTACCAAATGTTTAGGGTGCGCTTGGTTCAAAATGGGGAATGGGAAAGGGTGCACTTGGTTCAACCGGTTGAACCACCCGGGTCGAACCGGGTTTCAAAACATTATTCATTACTTAAAAGTACAATGATTTATTCACATTGTACAACCAATTAAAAACATATCTTCCAAATTAAATACAACCAATTAAAACACAAACCGGGTTGACCGGGACGCTTCAAACCCGTTTTTCGACCGGAACGGTTCAACCAGTTGAACCACCCGGGTCAAACCAGGTTTCAAAACATTATGTTTAATTCCCAAATCTTCAAACTTTTATTATTTTTCGTATAACCTATAAACTTTTTTGATGCGTAGGGATTGCACCAGGCTTTACCTCTCGAGGGATCTCGAGAAACTTACAACCCCCACCAGGCAGTGTACCCGATCGATGTAGTATAGTATAATGACAAGTACCGGGGGATTGATCGTTCAGCTAGTAATAGTGTCGCTAGGATTAGAAAACCTAAAGACTAGGTCTAGAGATGAGAGATGATTCTTTTTGTATTTTTATATTTTTTAGAAAGCAAGTAAAAATCTCGGGTTTTAAGGAGTTTGGCGGAATTAGTTGCTAGTCAACTAACTCAATACTAAGATGCAATCAAAATAAAATACTAAAAATGAAAATAAAACTAAATTAAATTAAGGTTGTGAGCAATATGTGGGAGAATTGTATTTACTTAGATTTCACTACTCCCTAGATATCTTTTACACGTTAATTACTTGTTATAGTTGCGTGGATGACAGATTGTATTCCTTAATACCATTCATGGGGTGGCGTACTTACTTCCCCAATCCTATGAGTGCCTACTTCACTCCTATGTCGAGCCGGCTAAGAAGCTCCTAACATGGGATCATTAGAATTTACTCATGCATTAAATACAACCAATAAAACCTAGTACATATCGGTTCATGTTTCCTAAGACGTTCAAGCATGTTACACAATGGAGATCTGCCAGTTTTCTTAAGCCTAACATTGAAATCATTCATCCAATACAACCATAAACAAGTAATCAACACATAATTAACATCTAGGTTTCGTTAGATCTAAGCAAACACAAGATAAATCTAGCCTAACATGTTGAAATCAAGACAAGTAAAAGATATAATCAACCAACACATAGACATATTGATTGAATTAAAGAGAAGACTTATCTTAATAACACATGAAAGGATTCAAGGGGTGAAAACCCTTGAAAGTACTGTAAAATATGAGTTAGGGTTTACAAAGTTCGGCCCTAATTATCTCCACACAAGTTCCTCTCTAATAAATGAAAAATAGAAAACTATATATAGAGTTTAGTAGGTGACGGCGTCAAGAACAAAAGTCTGGCGCCGTCATCTCGCCGCCAAATAGTTCCTCGGACTGCCTAGATCTGGGTCTGACGCCGTCATGTAGTCTCCTTATGCAGGCCGTCACACATTTAACTCTTAACGCCCTTGTTGTGACGCCGTCAGGTTTGCACTGGGTCGTCACCACTTTTACTCCTGACGCCTTCAGGGTCTTCCTCTAGACGCCGTCAGGTACTGTTCTCAGCATGGAAAATTAAGTCTTTGGCGTTTTCTTCACTTTTATGCTCCAAAAACGTCCGAATTGCTTCCTTTTCCAGATTTCACTCCCAAAGTACCTAAAATCACAAAAGGAACGATTTAGAGTAATATTTGATCAAATAAATTTAATTCCGGGCTTAAATGACCCCCTAAAAGTGGTTCATTTTTCGCCTCATCATATACCCTTACACTTGAGATTTGCTTGTCCTCAAGCAAATGCGCTTTTATTCTAATAAAAATACAAGTTAGGGGTCATTTAACACTAATATAAAAGTAATTACAACAAATAGTCGTTCCACTAAAGACCAAAGACAAGCACGGAGGTCATATACTAGCACCTCACAAATAGTGTTTAGATACTCACATCTCTCGGGTGTAATAAAGTAATATCACAATATGGAAATGGAAAACATCTCTCACTACCTGTCATAGCAAAATAGATTACCATAGGCTTGGGAAAGGATCAAACCTCCACCACATAGCGCAAGCACCTAGGATAAACTATCAAAGAGGTCTTTTAAAGGGTTGTAACGTTAGGTGTAGGGATATGAAATATACGGTTTTGTTGGATATAGGCAGTCTTCATTGGTGGCGAGTTAACAATCTTAGTTAATTACATGTACAATGTGCCGTTGCTAAGCCAAGACTAGACTCGACTTAAGCTAATAAATGAAAAATAACAAAAATATAAAATGAACATAGAATGAAACGGGATGGTAGTCCGTATGTTTTTTCTCTTTTCTTTTTCTCTCTCTCTCTATATATATATATATATATATATATATATATATATATATATATATATATATATATATATATATATATATATATATATATATATATATATATATATATATATATATATTTGTGCATACACTCTTACCCTACCATCCAAAATAATACATCATAGGGAATGGAAATTCCCTTTACACTTGAACTTTTGCATACTTTACAATAAACTAATCTAATGACTCTGTTAGTGCAAATATTACAATATTTAATCTATACAGTCTCGTTTGTTTTGATTGATGACAAACGTATAACTTGATACATAACGTAAAATGTACAAGTTACTTGTAATCATACTTTGTCTCAACAAACATTCAACACCTCTCAACGTCTCGAGTCATCGTATGCTACAACACAGGTTCGTACATGTTTGTTATGTAGCATTATGATCAAACCCCTTGACCAACCATTTAGAATGACTAAAATACTTTTAGGGTCTCTAAGTATTTTAGGTGTCAAAGTGCACTTTAGGGGTCAAATAGAATAAGTGCCACTTTAAGTGTTTAAGTAATATTAGTAAGTTTTACAAATGATAAAAATGTGATGACATTAGGAATCAAACATTTTTAGTAACTCATTAACTTACTATAACAACATTACTTAGGTAATATATACAAGTTTACTTTCATATATATCTTAATCTTTAAATAGAAATATATATACATCACATCATGTGCATTTATGAAAAGGTTGATTGTTTGACTTTCCATAAAGGTCTTACACATTTTGGAAGCATTCCATATTGATTCAATGCATATTTGACTAGAAATAAATATGATGTGACATTGTTAGATATGAAAAGTTATTGTAAATAGTAATCCATGGTTTTGGAACATGGTATATAGAACATGGTTTTGGAAAACTTCTTATTTTGTTTTGCCTATAAATAGAAGTTTATGTTTTACTTAGAAGTGTGATGAAAAGATAAAAAAAACACACACACATAGATAAGTAGGAAACCATGTTAATCACCCTTTCAATAATGATCATAATGCTTCTAACATTCATCTTTGTTGTAAGCATATCATACTTCATGATCCACCAAGAAGGTCACAAGATCTTGAAGTCATCATTCATTGAAGCATTCCAACATATGAAGATTCAAGGGCACTTGACATCCTCAATGGTTGAAGACTTCTTATTCAAGAAGTTCATGTAGATTAGGCATGCATATCCATTAGACTTTTATGTCTTGGATCATCATTGTAACATAACAATATAGATTAGATGGTTTATATGTTTGTGCCATAAAACACAAGGTTTTTATGTTGGGTCACAAAACATAGTGGGAGTGGTTGTACCCTTGGTAAAGAACTCTACATCTAGCTTAGTGTCGGTAAAAGTGTAAGCGACGAACGGGAGTGGTTGTACCCATGTAAAAGAACTCGACATCTAGCTTAGTGTCGGTAAAAGTGTAAGCGACGAACGGGAGTGGTTGTACCCTTGTAAAAGAACTCGACATCTAGCTTAGTGTCGGTAAAAGTGTAAGCGACGATTGTAAGGTTTTCTCCGCCGAAAAAGGAGGTTGTTGATCTAGTGAAGTAACTCTCGAGTTGGGTACTCGAGGAGTGGAGTAGGGCGGAGAGGAGATCCGTGACCGAACCACTATAAATCCTCGTGTTCGGTTTGCACTTTCCTTTTACTTATTGCCTTACTTTAATGTTTGCATTGTGTGATTGTTTGTGTTGTGACTTGTTGATTGTACTTGTGTGATAACATGTTTTAAGTTATGTTAGTCATAAACTACAAGTAACATCTTTTATATTAGAACAAGCTAAAAATGGACATTTGATACAACAAGTTTAAAGTTTTTAAACGGTAAACTATTCAACCCCCCTTCTAGTTTTCCACAATTGGTATCAGAGCTTCGTAGCTCTTATTTTCAAAACAAATGGTTTTTAAAATGGAGCACGATCCATGTATCAAATTACCATTGAAGCGGAATATAATATGAAAAATGTTTCGTTAAGTATACTTAGAAATTTTGTGGTTAAATATTACTTTGTATACAAGCTTGAAGGTGTCCTTGAAAAATAAAAGAAAACATTTCTTAAAAAGTTGTAAGTGTCAAATTATGTGGTTAGAGCTAATGTACGTAAAATACGGTTTTAAAAAGAGTGTTTGGGTTAACTACAAATTTAGTTGAAAAATCACCTCCGTAAATGTTTTGATAAGTTACATAAGTAGAAATGTTGTTAAATATATGTTTTATATGTTTACTATCAAATCAAGTAAGTCCTACACGTTTTCTTTATGTCAAAATATGAGTTTTAGTGAATCTGTCATCAGACCCCGCGGAACCCTCATCCTCAATGGGCGGAACCCTCAAAAAGGTTCCTTGAAATCCGTCAGTTCAGTACACAGTTTTAGTCCAACTTCAAAAATTCATAACTAATTAACCGTAAGTCCGTAGGAGTCGCGCCAACTATCATTTTGAAGGGAATTGAGTCTACTTTCATTTAAAAATACCCTCATGACCTAAATCTAATCTGAAGTAAGTAGAACAAACCAAATACTTTAATGTGTTCAAAATATCAAGTTTCACTTTGATGTAGAAACTCAAACTTTTGAGTTAGGCAATATAAGTTAGTATCCTTTGAACATTGACATTATTTTCTTTGAAACTAAAGAATTTTGTGATATTCATATATACAAAGGAAACTAATCAAGCTTGGCATACATCGTCATATTTAAACACAAAGTGACGAAAAGTATATTTCTTTTTATGTTATGCTAAATGACTACTTGTTTTAGTTGTATGCATATATGATATTTGCATATTGAAAGTTGTGATTGCATATCGTTTATTTGTGATTAATGAGTGTCAATCTTGTCATGATATTCATTTGCTTGTTTGTCAATTTCATGTTTATACACAATAGGATATTTGCTAGATTGTGTGTACTAAGTTGAAAATTTGTTTTTGTATTGCTTATTGTTTTAGTTACTCTTCCTTGCATATGTTATGTGATTATTTTGCATAATTCACTTAGGAATGAGAATTAAGTAATACTAATTAAATAACTTGGAATATGGTCAAGCGTCTAAATAAGTTACTACATTTTTAAACGTGTAGTATTCTTGTAAAATGGTGTTTGGTATATATGCTTCTACAATGATGTTTAATGAATGTGTCGTGCTATAAGATAGAAACTCATCTTTGATTGATCATATAAACTAACCATACCATGTTTGGACGATAACACTGTGTTGTTATAAATTTTCAATGCTTAGCTTAATTTCCATTTATAGGAAGCTCATAATCCTCGGCTCGATATATATGCTAACATGTGTTAGAATATGTGTGTTTAGTTTTAATCTATCACATCTAATTGGGTGCATATGTTTCAAGTATTATTAGGATACTTGAACGGGTTTCGGGAGTCGATAAATGTCCTTTGTTAAGGAATGTTTGGCACAACTTGAAATTTGAACAATTTGGTAGTCAAACAATGTGTTTCATGGATATATGTTCTTCTAGGATCTTTTGTTATCTTTGGACATTGTCTTGTACTAACGGATATGCAGGTAGACAACATTTGTGAGGTTGTCAAATTTTCAAGTTTATGGATATTTCACTAAGTATAGTGAACTTCGCTAGCCCCGGTCAAAGTCTAATGGTTAGAGTTTTTCTATATCCAACTTTTGCATTTCCTAATCAGTACTATATTTAAGTTTTGTTTTTAGGAGTTTTCAAAAAATTTGAAATTCATCTCGAGGCTTGAAATAGTGGACTGCCTCATTTCTGGTGTCTGGTGGATCAGGCGGAACCTTCAAATGGGTTCCGCCAGTGCATTTTCTGGGAAACCCAGAAATAGCCCAACGGAACACACGGAACCCTCAAAAGGGTTCCGCCCGTGTATTCGTAGGGTTCCGCCAGTCCTGCAGATTTCTTTTTAAATTTTCACTTAAATCCCTCACTCAAGATCACTCACTTTCATCACTAGGATTCTTCTCACTAATGTTCACTCATATTAGGATTAGGACATCTCACCTGCACATATAAGATATTCATCCATAATAATACTTTCAAACTTCACAAGAATAATCCAAGATACCTTTCTCCTTAGAGGAAGGAATCCGGAAACTTGTTCCTTGCAATCCTCGAACCATTGAGTATTTGTGATCACTACACACACTCACTGCATTCTTTTGTCCTTTACTCATTCATTAGCTTGATTTGTAAATTGACAACTTCCTAACCAATCCGGACTCGTTATTAGCAAGATTACATACAATATCGAAATCACAAGTCCAACTTATGACTATAGATATTGTCTTGTATATACATATGTTAGCTCACTTGGTTAACATGAAAATAATGTGTCATCCTTCAAGACGATAAGGATTTACATCGAGTCATAATTTACTCTTAAGTTATAGATGTATTATCGAGTCTTGCTATCCTTTTATGCTATCCAATCTCAACTAAGTAGGATTGACAACTTAAGTATTTCGTTCAAAATATTCAAGTAAACTTGACTTACTACCGTAGTCATTAAATGTCATATCCGAAAATCAACATCCAAGTATTTTAACAATGTTTGTTAAAACACTCATCACGACTAGAGCACTTATCGTAATACTCTCCCAATCAATAGGAACAAAAAGAAATGTCAATAGGTTTTCATCCTTAAATATTTAGCACTTAAGTTCACTTGTCCTTTCACCATCATCTCATCACATTCACCTTGTGATATATCTCAGCCCATAAGCTTCACAAACATGAGCAAAACTTCAAGCACCTCACCCGCTAGTTGTACCAACCAATAGATCAGAACAAATTAGGATTCATCCTTCTTCACTTTCTACATATTTGAAACTTAAGTACTTCCTTAGCACGACAAACCTTCACATCACCACATCCTTCTTTGGACACACTAGAAGTGCTACCACCTAGATAAACCAATCCACCTTCCTTACCTTCATTTGAATCCATTGAGTTCATTGCTCAAAAAGCCCTTTGTTTAAACACTCGTTTAACAAACTCAACCATACTTTACCACCTATAGGATTAGAACCTTCACCATCAAATGAGCATGAAGCGCACATTTAATTACACTAGGTTTAAGTAGTTCCACTTTCACAAGTTATCAAAGTATTGGTAATACTTTTAACTTCTGCACATGTTTCATTAAACTTCAAATCAACATTTTAACAACATATGTTAAAATGCAATCTCAAAGCCAACTTCATACACCCTGAGCAACAATGACTCTTGAGGAGTATACATAAGAAACTCGAGTAAATTCCTCTAGTCATCATCTAGTGATTATAATCTTGAGACCAAGTATATTTAGGATAGGACTATCCGATTCAAACACTTTGGCTTCATATCTTCATTTAGGAAAACATGATGTCTTGAAAGACATTATGCCTATGAAATCATGCGTCAAGTTTTCATCATGATTAAAAGGATATTGTATATCCTATGCGTCATTCTCTCATTGAACATGAACGGTTGTGTTACATGAGATTTCATTATACCCCATTGGGTTAATGATCTTAAATCAACATCTGCAAGTTCTATGATCTAGAGCCTCCTCATCATCTCGTCATTCTTGTTTTCATAAGCATGGTGACTTTATTCCACGTGATAATCTTATTTATTGAAAGACACCATATGTGTCTATTTCCTTTTAAGCGTTCATCATAACCAAACCTTACTCATAATCAAGTTCAAACCTTGTGCACATCCATGGTTAATCCTACACATCTCTAGAGCATACACAAGATCTATTGAAGTTGGTAATTTCACTTAGATTCTTGTTCCAAAGAGCCTTCTTAAGAACATTCTTAACATATTCCATTATCACACACTAACACATCTCTTGGTCTTTGATGATCAAATCACTCTCATAACCTTTCATCACTCAAACCTTAAACCACCAATGTGACATGAAAAACCGAGTTATCCTTTGTTCTACCAATATCGAGTCGTCCACCATTTCCATCCCCTCAAAGAAACCAAGAGTCAATATCATACACCTAGTCATCTTCTCAAGAAGATTCCACCATGTAACCAAACAAGTGTGTCATCCCCACTACAACCTAACCCATTAAGGTTAAACCACCTTTCATGATACATAAACTTATATTCACCCTTGTGTCGCTCTTTGAAACAAAGGGCAACTGTTATATCCATACACTCATTGTCATAGTTGTCTATGTAGTCGAAAGTCAAGTGAATTTCATTATGAAATGCGTCTTTTCCACTTTCTAGCAAGTGAAGAGCACAAAGAAGATATCCAAGCTTCAAGTGTTGTCAAGTCATCATCACCTCATTTCACACATTCACCTTCAGTCGTCAACCAACAAAACACCTCAAAATTCCATGATTCCCAATCATCCATTAATGATTACCCACATTCACAAAGAGTCTCCTAACCTCAATCCTCAAGATCACTCATAGTCACCTCCATACCAATATTCTAAACCTTTCCACCTCCTTTGAGAAAACCACATGCCTCGTCATACGATCATCTCGCATTGATAGAGAAGAGCTACATGACTTTAAGGATAAAGTTCTTTGTATGCTAACCAACATCCGCAAAAACATTACCAAGCTCATCGTTTTCATTAACCTACAACCTCCTAAACACTTCATCATCATTCTTTATACAATGCACTAGACAATATGTTGGATGTCCACCTATTGAGGAGGAGAGAAATTCATTCACATATTTGTATTGTGTCAAATTGTATTTAAAGAACATCTACTCATGTATCTTACACCCTAAAATACCAACACATAGGTACACTCCATTTAGTTAAAGTCGGTTCACAAGACCACAAGTGCTTCAAGCCTTTGACCTTTTCTCTTTTTAATAGTTCAAAACCTCATTTTCAAGAACACCATCTTAGGATCTCATCCTCTTCTTCAGCGTCACATATCATGCACGTCATTGTCAGCGCAAACGATATATTAATCAAAGCCATCATTCCCAACACTTTCTCAACACGTCGGTCTAACCAACACTCTCGCATCATATGATGTCATTCTCATCCTCATATAGGTATTTAGTTTTTTTTTTATTTATTTATTCTTTTCATATGGTATTCTCATTCCTAGGTGCCTATTGTCTTCACTCCTTTTTGAACCCATTCAAGCATACATTGTGGCATGATACATCATCTTTGGTAGATGATAATGTCATTAAAGGTCAGGTAGGACTAAACCATGTTAGTACTCTTTCATCCATTGTCGTTCGATATAGGTCAATATCTCTAAACGTATTTCGTTTTCATTAGCGTCAATCCTAATCGATCAAATCATAACCCATAGCCGTCATTGAATATAAATGCCCATTCACATTTTCCTTTATCCCTTTAAGTTGTGAATCTTAGATTGCATAAGTCCATATGCTCATTCGTCATAGCATTTGCTATACATACGAGTTTCTAAATTCATGCATTATAACCACCACCTTCATCAACTCTTTCACTAATCATCACCACCATGGATTAGTGTAAAACCTATTCCTATTAATCTTGTGATGTTGTCAAATTTTCTATACTTTTACTAAAATATAATGAAAATCATTAGCCATCGTTCAAACTCTATCGATACGCGTGTTTTTACTTGCCTCTTTGTCATTTCCCAATCAGATTTAATAGTGTGCTTCTGTTTTAGGAAAAATTTCGAAATTAGAAAATCGTGTCGACCGTCGAAAACCTGGTCTGTTAAGATTTTGCAGTCTGGCGGATATGGCGGAACCAAATTTTGGGTTCCGCCCGTGTAATTTCTGGGTATTCCCAGTTTTGGCCCAGCGGACCAGGCGGAACCAAAATCAGGGTTCCGCCCGTGTATTCGTTTGGTGCCGCCAGACCTGCAGAAATTTCTATATTTTTTTCATATTCGCATTCTCTCTAACACCATTAGTACCATCCTCTTTAAGCATTTTAACCTCATGTCTTCCTTCTAGGCTTTGCTTAGTAGGATCCTATCATATTATATTCACGTTTTTTTTTCTTATGATTGCATTTCTTTTAGAAGCATACACCTCATGAGATTTTTTTTTTGGTTTCATGGTTCTCTACTTTGAGTCACTTATATCATTTATATATTTACATCTTACTTTTCTTTGAGATGAAATATATTGCACTAACTCTTTCATTGTAGGTTCACCATTATATACGCTAGATCGTATATAGCATTATCATCTAAGGATGATGTTTGCATCGAATATTTTCCTTCTTTCATTTTAGGTGCTTCTTGACGTAGGAGGAATATCCATCAAGCACTCTTACTGCATCGTCTTTACACGTTGTTGTAGAGGACATGCTTGTCTAAAGACAAAACTTTCACCATACTAACTTTTGTTTTGTAGGTTCATATTGACGCCCTTTAACAAAGGGAGCTTCCGTCAAGCATAGGAAAATTATTGTCTTATACTAACCTTTATTTTGTAGGGTTCTTTATCATTGTATCATATACGTTGGTACCCTAGCAAAGGGGAGTATTGATCAAGGGGGAGTCAATCATGCACTAACCTTTGTGTCTTTTGTAGCTTTCTTATCCTTGTATCATATACGTTGGGACCCTAGCAAAGGGGAGTATTGATCAAAGGGGAGCTAATCATGCACTAACCTTTGTTTTTGTAGCTTTCTTATTTCTTGTGTCATATACGTTGGGACCCTAGCAAAGGGGAGTATTGATCAAGGGGGAGCTACAATCTAGGGGATGCATGCACATATTTTTCTTTATTCTCATTCTTCGAAGCACTTTTGTGTTTCGACAAAAAGAAGGAGATAAGTCAACATAGTCCAAAAATGCTTTTTATTCATCATGCATTTTTCGTATAATTTTTATGTTGCACAACACTAACCTTGATGTAGGTCAAGGAACTTTATTTGATCCATGGATCCGCTAACAACCTAAGGGACGCAACAAGCTTAGGAAATTGGAGTTGAAGAATTAACTTCACTAGGGATGATGCAAGCTCGCCATTTCGGGGAGAACCTAAGTTAACTCCAAGGACACACCCCTTTTTGTTTCGACAAAAGGGGGAGAAGAGTGTAAACGGAGAAGCAAATGTAGAAGGTGTTGTGGATACTTGCGGATACAAGTAAGTTATACGGACACAAGTAACTTTTTACATTTTGCGTTCCATCACGTTTACATATTTTGTCATCATCAAAAAGGGGGAGATTGTTAGTGCAAATATTACAATATTTAATCTATACAGTCTCGTTTGTTTTGATTGATGACAAACGTATAACTTGATACATAACGTAAAATGTACAAGTTACTTGTAATCATACTTTGTCTCAACAAACATTCAACACCTCTCAACGTCTCGAGTCATCGTATGCTACAACACAGGTTCGTACATGTTTGTTATGTAGCATTATGATCAAACCCCTTGACCAACCATTTAGAATGACTAAAATACTTTTAGGGTCTCTAAGTATTTTAGGTGTCAAAGTGCACTTTAGGGGTCAAATAGAATAAGTGCCACTTTAAGTGTTTAAGTAATATTAGTAAGTTTTACAAATGATAAAAATGTGATGACATTAGGAATCAAACATTTTTAGTAACTCATTAACTTACTATAACAACATTACTTAGGTAATATATACAAGTTTACTTTCATATATATCTTAATCTTTAAATAGAAATATATATACATCACATCATGTGCATTTATGAAAAGGTTGATTGTTTGACTTTCCATAAAGGTCTTACACATTTTGGAAGCATTCCATATTGATTCAATGCATGTTTGACTAGAAATAAATATGATGTGACATTGTTAGATATGAAAAGTTATTGTAAATAGTAATCCATGGTTTTGGAACATGGTATATAGAACATGGTTTTGGAAAACTTCTTATTTTGTTTTGCCTATAAATAGAAGTTTATGTTTTACTTAGAAGTGTGATGAAAAGATAAAAAAAACACACACACATAGATAAGTAGGAAACCATGTTAATCACCCTTTCAATAATGATCATAATGCTTCTAACATTCATCTTTGTTGTAAGCATATCATACTTCATGATCCACCAAGAAGGTCACAAGATCTTGAAGTCATCATTCATTGAAGCATTCCAACATATGAAGATTCAAGGGCACTTGACATCCTCAATGGTTGAAGACTTCTTATTCAAGAAGTTCATGTAGATTAGGCATGCATATCCATTAGACTTTTATGTCTTGGATCATCATTGTAACATAACAATATAGATTAGATGGTTTATATGTTTGTGCCATAAAACACAAGGTTTTTATGTTGGGCCACAAAACATAGTGGGAGTGGTTGTACCCTTGGTAAAGAACTCTACATCTAGCTTAGTGTCGGTAAAAGTGTAAGCGACGAACGGGAGTGGTTGTACCCATGTAAAAGAACTCGACATCTAGCTTAGTGTCGGTAAAAGTGTAAGCGACGAACGGGAGTGGTTGTACCCTTGTAAAAGAACTCGACATCTAGCTTAGTGTCGGTAAAAGTGTAAGCGACGATTGTAAGGTTTTCTCCGCCGAAAAAGGAGGTTGTTGATCTAGTGAAGTAACTCTCGAGTTGGGTACTCGAGGAGTGGAGTAGGGCGGAGAGGAGATCCGTGACCGAACCACTATAAATCCTCGTGTTCGGTTTGCACTTTCCTTTTACTTATTGCCTTACTTTAATGTTTGCATTGTGTGATTGTTTGTGTTGTGACTTGTTGATTGTACTTGTGTGATAACATGTTTTAAGTTATGTTAGTCATAAACTACAAGTAACATCTTTTATATTAGAACAAGCTAAAAATGGACATTTGATACAACAAGTTTAAAGTTTTTAAACGGTAAACTATTCAACCCCCCTTCTAGTTTTCCACAGACTCGAATTAAGAAAATCAAAACAATTGGAGTACTTTTAAGATTAACGTACATATGGGGGTAATATATGATGTTCTTCCCCATTACTCCATAAAATAAGTACTTTACCCATGAGTCCCAATCGTCCCAAAACAATATGTACAAGGATATGACTCGACTTAGCAACCATGTAATCAATTAGATAATTAACTTAGGGTTTAACAAATAACAATAATGCACTAAAGATGAGTGCATACACGGAAGGCTAAGGCGACTTGGTTGTACATTTAAGTGGGGTGTAACAAATTCTTCCTTTAAGTAAGATGCTTAAAGTTAGAAACGAAAATATAGGCTCGGAGGGGTGTACTAGGGGTTTCGTGTACTATATATGAGTACAACGCTAAGGTGTGGAAAAATTAGTTGACTTTACTAGCCAAGCAATATGACTTAAATGGTCAAGTAATTATAATACGGGTTTAACACAAGGGTGATCCTAATGCCTCTTATCATGTAGTAAATCCTACTACACGAATGTAGTCTCACTAGCGGTCTCGGGATGCATCACTAACGCAAATTCTAGAATCTAAATGCTACCGGTACACTCATAAGCACTAATAGTAAATGCTTTTCCTATCAAATCTAAAGGCGAACCTCACATATTTGGGTGGAAAATTTTTCTGAATGGTACGGTTATGTGCTAGTCATACAATCTCCTATCCATGAGACGCTTGCTATGGCTAAAGTTTCACTCCTAAATGTTGTAAAAAATTTTAAATTTGGCGCTAAAATTACACTAACAAGTATTTCTCATAGTTTTATTACACATCTACTATTAAACAAACAAACTCAAGCGAAAGTGTATCTGTAAGGTATCATCATTTTACCCTCCCCTTACACTTAGGATGAACATTGTCCCCAATGTTCAAGTAAAGAATGTAAAAGTGAATAAGTAAAACGAATGAAATCAAATATTCCCCTGATTCACTCGGTATGGATAATAAGGTGGCCAGGTTAAATCTTCCTCCAAAAAAATGAACAATCAAAACTTCCCTTCTAGAAAAATAAATCATCTTCTTGTCATACATAACCTGTAAATCCTGAGAAAACAGACAAGGCAACCTCGCATAAAATCGGCGGCAATCTACATATACTAATAAATCCTAGAAAACAAAGTAAGATATAATGCTTGTGGAATGATGTTTGCAGATTTTCTGGAGATTATAAAACTATTAATTCAACAAAAACTTTAGGACTCCGTTAGAAAAACAAAACTGCTAAAATTTCCAGATTTTTACACGTGACGCCGTCAAGAGTAAACTCGTGACGCCGTCAAAAGTGACCTGCTGAAATTCTTATGTTAAGTTTCCGGAAAATTTTTGGAAAAACTTGGTCCTACTTCCTGGAAAATCCTGCAAAACATCATTATGACTCGATACAAGCATTTGACTCTAACAAATACGAATATACATGTTCACTTAATATTGTGGAGGATCATGATCGGTTTTGTTTCTTAAAAACACAATTGGGGTTTCCCCTTACACTTATCTTTTGCAAAAATACCTTTGGGTGAAGTTAAGACTAGGCCAAACAACAAAATAAAGTATTTCCACGATTTAGTTTTGAAACATGATTTACCAACAATAAAAATAAAGCATGCATACGGAAGCAAATAACAAACAAACAAAATAAAAATCACACAAAACATGGGTTGCCTCCCAAGAAGCGCTTGTTTTTGTTCGAGTCACGAGCCAGACTCTACCCTTATTTAACAGAAATAAGGGAAGTTTTCCCTACACTTAGAATTAAGTGCGGGTGAAAGTAGCTATACACACCCTTAGGGTGGAAATATGGCATGTGAGGAAATAGTGGTGGATGAATTATATGCTCAAAGGGTTGTGCTCCTATCATTATAACATTACCTAATTCAATCGGGTTAATGGGTGGATTAAGATTTTCTCCTAGAAAGGGATCATTTTCTATCAGCTTCGAAAGACTCCTAGTTGGGGATCCATCTTAACCTAATAAATCCGGTTTGAACCCATAATGTTTCTTGTGATCAATCATAAATGGGTGATGTAAGCATGTATGGTCATTTTCCACTCCTATATTGGCTTCCTCTCTACAAGGCTTAGAGTCCATTACCTTTGTACTAAGACTACCCGGACTATATGGTTTGATGGGTGGATCAGGACCTATTTCAATTCCTAAATTTTCGTCCAAGGATAGAAGATTAGGTAACGGTTTTGGTTGAGGCTCCGATTCATCAAAACTAGGAACTTCCCTATAACTAGGAGTAAGGTTATCATTATAAGTATTTAAACATATATCATCTAGTTGTGTTTGGTTCAAAGGTTCTACCTCAATTGGGATTCCTAAAGTCTCATCTACTTCATCCGAATAAGTCACGGGCGGTGTGTATGCCTCAAATGATGGTAGGACTTCTGGGGTACTTGGTGGGCTTAGATTTTCAACTCTATCCTCCATCTTATCAAGATTACCAATGTGTTCAGCTTGTATTCTGGTGAAATCAAACCACTTCGTGCACCCAGTTATCTAATCTATACGCTTATCCCCAAACAATCTTCTTTCTTGTTCCCTTAAACTTGCTATCAATTGATCCGTAACAACGTTTGTTGGGTTGTCCATTTTTTTGGCAAGTCTGGCACAATTCTCTATGGTTTCCCATGCTTCATCAACACTTAATCCCCAAAGGTCCCCATCTGCGGCATGGTCAATGTCCATTTTGCTATAGTGGTCGACACGATGGTAAAATATTTCAATTTGTGACCACAGATCGAAATTATGATGGAGACTTTTCGGAGTAAATATTTAAAAGGAGCCCATGCATTATAGATAGGTTCATCCTCATGTTGTTTAAACATCAAGATGTCATTTGGAGTAGGTGGATTGCGTGGTTGGTAGTAGGGTGGATTCGCGTTCTCCATAACGGCCAACGGAATAGTCAATGGAAAGGTTTTTACAAACAAAGACACAAAGAAAAAGATAGACTAAAGAGAACCTAAAAAAATAAAATCTTACTAGAAAGGAATCTAGCAAGTAGACCTAATAAAAAGAGATTCTAACCTAGACAATAACTATTCCCCGGGCTGCGGCGCCAAAAACTTGATGCGTAGGGATTGCACCAGGCTTTACCTCTCGAGGGATCTCGAGAAGCTTACAACCCCCACCAGGCAGTGTACCTGATCGATGTAGTATAGTATAATGACAAGTACCGGGGGATTGATCATTCAGCTAGGAATAGTGTCGCTAGGATTAGAAAACCTAAAGACTAGGTCTAGAGATGAGGGATGATTCTTTTTGTATTTTTATATTTTTTAGAAAGCAAGTAAAAATCTCGGGTTTTAAGAAGTTTGGCGGAATTAGTTGCTAGTCAACTAACCCAATACTAAGATGCAATCAAAATAAAATACTAAAAATGAAAATAAAACTAAATTAAATTAAGGTTGTGAGCAATATGTGGGAGAATTGTATTTACTTAGATTTCACTACTCCCTAGATATCTTTTACACGTTAATTACTTGTTATAGTTGTGTGGATGACGGATTGTATTCCTTAATACCATTCATGGGGTGGCGTACTTACTTCCCCAATCCTATGAGTGCCTACTTCACTCCTATGTCGAGCCGGCTAAGAAGCTCCTAACATGGGATCATTAGAATTTACTCATGCATTAAATACAACCAATAAAACCTAGTACACATCGGTTCATGTTTCCTAAGACGTTCAAGCATGTTACACAATGGAGATCTGCCAGTTCTCTTAAGCCTAACATTGAAATCATTCATCCAATACAACCATAAACAAGTAATCAACACATAATTAACATCTAGGTTTCATTAGATCTAAGCAAACACAAGATAAATCTATCCTAGCATGTTGAAATCAAGACAAGTAAAAGATATAATCAACCAACACATAGACATATTGATTGAATTAAAGAGAAGACTTATCTTAAAAGCACATGAAAGGATTCAAGGGGTGAAAACCCTTGAAAGTACTGTAAAATATGAGTTAGGGTTTACAAAGTTCGGCCCTAATTATCTCCACACAAGTTCCTCTCTAATGAATGAAAAATAGAAAGCTATATATAGAGTTTAGTAGGTGACGGCGTCAGACTACGGCGTCAAGAACAAAAGTCTGACGCCGTCATCTCGCCGCCAAATAGTTCCTCTGACTGCCTAGATCTGGGTCTGACGCCGTCATGTAGTCTCCTTATGCAGGCCGTCACACATTTAACTCTTGACTCCCTTGTTGTGACGCCGTCAGGTTTGCACTGGGTCGTCACCACTTTTACTCCTGACGCCATCAGGGTCTTCCTCTTGACGCCGTCAGGTACTGTTCTCAGCATGGAAAATTAAGTCTTTTGCGTTTTCTTCACTTTTATGCTCCAAAAATGTCCGAATTGCTTCCTTTTTTAGATTTCACTCCCAAAGTACCTAAAATCACAAAAGGAACGATTTAGGGTAATATTTGATCAAATAAATTCAATTCCGGGTTTAAATGACCCCCTAAAAGTGGTTCATTTTTCGCCTCATCATTTTTTTTATCAATAAACTATATGTCGCTATAAAATCTCGTTGCTTGCGGGTTGCCCCCTCATTGCTTGCGTTTGAAAATAGGATGCCCGATTATTCTTTTAAGGAATCTCGATCCGGAAAATGGATTATGTAATGACACGAGGTTGATATGTAAACGTTTTGACCCTAATGTCATCAACGCCGAGATTGCTGTCGGGCAACACGCTGGAGTTAGAGTGCTCTTGCCAAGAATTCCTCTTGCTCCATCTGAAGAAGACATGTTCCCTTTCAAACTAAAGAGAACACAATTCCCTATTCGCCTTAGCTTTGCGATGACTATTAATAAAGCTCAAGGCCAAACAATTCCAAATGTGGGTGTCTATTTGCATGACTCTGTTTTCTCCCATGGCCAGCTTTATGTGGCATTGTCTAGAGGGATTTCCCGTAGAACAACAAAGGTATTGGTTAATCAAGTCAAAGAGTTCCGTCAAGCAGGAATCTACACCTCGAATGTCATTTATCAAGAAGTTTTACGCGAAGAGTAACGTGTGTTGTTAGTTTTTATTTCATAACTGATATAATGTTTTACTTTCAATTTCATTAAATGTTTTTGTATGTTGTTTGATAGATGTTAAGATTTTTTTTTTTATATTTTAGTTATCGTGTAGTACAACCGTTTGCAATTACATTCTGATTGGTTCACGTTCTATTTTGAACTCTACACAAAACACTCACCACAATATAACAAATCGTTAATTATCTGCCGCTAGGAATTCCGTTGCTATGCACGGGTACTCGCCTAGTATTAAAAAATGAGTGTGTCAATTTTCAACATGAATTGACATGCAGCTAAACATGTTTGAATAAAAGACGTGCCTACTCATCTAACATGTTTAATACTCCCTCCGTCTCATAATAGTCCATATTTCCTTTTTGGGATGTCCCAAATTAATTATCCATTTTTCTTCGTCCCAAATTAATTGTCCACTTTTCTTTTTGAATAATAGTCCATATTTCCTTTTTGGGATGTCTCAAATTAATTGTCCACTTTTCTTTTAGAGTAAAAACTAGAGAATCTATTGTGAGAATATTTTATTTTAGTGGATGAAAATAAAAGTGGCCCACTTTTATTAAACTTGGTGTTTTTTTATCTCCTGACAATAATTTTGAGACGGAAAGAGTAGATGAGTCGTGTTTGTATTATGTTGCATTAAAAATAATTCACCTCATATAACTATCACGAGTAAGTAATTGTTGATAGTTATCACTAGTTGATCAATAGCGTAAAAGAAAACTTTTTAAAAAAGATTAATTAGTTATTATTTGTTTATTAAATTATGCCTCCGTAGATGAAGTGTAATGCTTTAAAACTTATTGCAACCCACGAGCACCAGTTTTTCGTGCTAAACATTAAAGACAAAAACCTTTTACGAGCTTTGTGTTTGTTTTAAAAAAAAAAAAATTTACTAGTCCTTTTACTCTCTCTTACTCTTACCAGTAAGAGGTGGATAGACGTTTTGCTTATTTGTTTGTTTTCGTTTGAATCAGACCCAGTACATATTACATCATACTCAGTAAGAGGTGAGAGACTTGTCTTGCTGCCTCTTACTCGATAAGAGATATTGAAGACTCGTGTTAATATAATATATTTGATGGTTTATTTACTATGTTATATTTATGATAAAAAGTCTTATTTCATATTTACACAAGTTACTTAAATAAATTGTAGAAACGAGTACTTAAAATCATTCGGACAATTATACAAAAACAAACAACATTATTTCATTTAGATTTATACGTTCTAGCAACCTCTTACTAGTAAGATGTGGTAGTCAGATTCAAACTTAAAACATGTAAAAGAAACAAACACACCCTAAGTAATGAGTATTCACAAATAGTAAATACAGTTTTTTTTTTTTTTTTTTTTTTTTTTTTAAGGTAATGAGTATTAGTCGTAATAGATAGTAAATAGAGTATTTTTGGTTCTTATCTTCATATTATTGAAAAATGTGGTGAAATAACTTATGAAATAAATCCATTAAATATTTAACCATATTTATTATAAACCTTCTTAGTCTTGCTTATAAACCACTTTCATATTTGCTCACATATCGATGTGGGACAAAACCTAAACACATTTCCGTTTTTCAGCTTCTGTTACCAAATGTTTAATTTTGAGACTACACATTATTAACTCATCGTTGTACTTGTCTAGTTGTCTCACCTCACTTAACATATATAAAACTCAATAAGAAATTACCAACTAAGGGGGTTGGCAACATACCCCTCACCCCATTAACCTTCACTCACAAACAACCAATCCCTTTATGCCACATCACTCTCCCACTTTTCCCTTCACTCACTCACTTTTTGTTGGCATCACACCCCTCACCCTTTACTCACCTTTTTTTTTCTTTTTCTTTTTTAAATTCTATTAAAATTTATTAAAATAAAAAAAATATAACATAATATTACTTAAAAACATAAAAGTTATCTCTTTCACTATAGTTAACAAAAAAGGTACTCTTTCACTAGCCCAAAAATACACACACAGTCCATTTCAAAAATACACAAAGCCCATTTCAAAAAAAAAAAAAAAAAATGCTCCAATGGTTGTCTTCTTCCTTGGCTGCTGCAAACACACACAAAAACACACACAGATCAATAAAAATAAATAAAAACAAAACCCAACGTTCCAATCCAACGGTAACAAAGCCCCAACGTTCGAATTTTTCTCCCCTCCCGTGCATGAAGACTTGCCGTGCGTGAAGGCTACCGTGCGGTGTGGAGGCACCGGCGGCGGTGTTCCCGCAGGGGAAGGGCACCGTGCCGTGCCTCCCCGCACCCACTGCCAAGCCCCTAATTGATTGCGGGCCGATCACAAGTACAAGAGCTAATGTTTTTCATGGCCCGTAAAGTTACAAATATAAGAAATTTCACACTACTAAGATACATTTACCTACACACTTTCTAATGTCATATAGTAAAATCTGATTATAAAAAATCTTTTAAAATTCGGTCAAAACAATAACTAACTAAACCAACAATTTTGCTTAACAAAGTAACTAAATAGTAAACAAATCATCAACAAGTGGCCTAATTGCAAGACACCTGACCTTCTCATAAAAGATATAAGGTTCAAACTTCATAGGTAAACATTATAGTGTTGGTTATATAGATGTATTGACACCCTTATTTTAATTTCTCGTTTGAATGATGGTCTCATTTCATTTTTGGTAAACCTGGACCCGCTATACGATAAGTATAAGTAACTATTTCCGTCTCTCGAGGCGGCTAGTATACAATAATTCACCACTAGTAACAGATTCATTGTCTCTTTTGAACATACGAAAATTCATACAATTCTTCTTTGTTTTGTTTTGTTTTGTTTTGTTTCTTGTGCCTAGATACTAAGTGTTCTTTTTGAATTATCTCAATAAGGATTTCGTGATATCCAGGCATTAAAGGGTCAAAATACTTTATTCTAAAAGTGAACATACACGATTTGAAAAGACATATGAAATTATCATGATTTTTCTGGGCGGAAATTTTCCAAATCGGTCAAAATACTTTGTTTTGTTATCATGACTTTTTCAAATCGTTCTATAATTTTTTTTTCAAATCGTTATATATATATTTTTTTGTTTTAGGTGAAGAACAAAATGATGATAACGTTCAAGAAATAAAAAATCCGGGTAAAGTGGGAAAAAAGAATTGGACGACCGATGAAGAAGTATTTTTTGCAAAAGCTTGGGTTCATGTCTCAACATGCCCAAAGGTCGAGAATCAACAAAAGTCTGATAGCTTTTAGGGAAGAATTCTAGAGCACTTCAAGCCAAATGTGCCAGATACTTTACGAACATTCCATGGGTTGAACACAAAATGGAAAAATATGAATACCGAATTGAATACTTTTAACGGCCTATACATCCAACAAGTAAGTTTTAAATTATATACTTTGTATAATTCTTTTATTTATATTTATTATTTGTTTATATTTATACTTGTTTATTTTAATTATTAGTGTAAATTTAAATTATATTTCTTATTATTGTAGAACCGATGTCGTGATAGTGGGTGTGATGATCTTAACGTGATGAGAAATGCATTGGCCGATTATAAAAAGAAAACCAAAGGCAAGAATTTTAGTCATATTGAGGCGTGGGAGGTAGTTAGAAAATCGGACAAATGGTTGGAACAACCAACCGTTAGTTAAACATCTTCGTCTAATACGGAGAAACGAAGAAAATCGTCGGAATCTAGCAATGACAATGTTGAGACTATTATTCCGGATCTAAATGACGACACAACTCCTACACGGAAGAAAAAAGGGAAAAAGGCCGAAAACGATGATAATTTCAACGTTGTACTTGTCTTACCTCACTTAACATTTACAAAATTCACAAAGAAATGACTAACAAATTGATTGCGGGCCGATCACAAGTACAAGAGCTAAGGTTTTCCATGGCCCCTAAAGTTAGAAATATACAAGTTTCTCACTACTAAGTACATTTAACAACACACTTTCTAGTGTCATGTAGTAAATCTGATTATAGAGAATTTTTTAGAATTTGGTCAAAACAATTACTAACTAAGCAAACTAAGAATTTTTCTTGGCAAAGTAACCAAACACTAAACATATCACCAACAAATGGCCTAATTTCAAGGTAACTAACATTTTTACCAAAAGTCTAATGTTTAAACTTTATTAGATACATACATGAGGATGACTATAAAATATATAATAAACATCACGCGAATACTTCGGATAAAACGCGTACATAATAGTCAAAGACTAGTTCTTTATAAAATATATAACTCAACGTGTACTTGTCTAGTTGTCTCACCTCACTTAACAATTTAAAACTCACTAAGAAATTACTAACAAATTGATTGCGGGCCGATCACAAGTACAAGAGCTAGTGTTTTTCATGACCCGTAAAGTTACAAATATAAGAAATTTCACGCTACTAAGATACATTTACCTACACACTTTCTAATGTCATTAGTAAGATCTTTCACAAAGATTTTTTTTTTTTTTTTTTTTTTTTTTTTTTTTTTTTTTTTAATTCGGTCGAAACAATAACTAACTAAAGCAACTAACAATTTTGCTTAACAAAGTAACTAAATAGTAAACAAATCATCAACAAGTGGCCTAATTGCAAGACACCTAACCTTCTCATAAAAGATAAAAGGTTCAAACTTCATAGAGAGTTTGTCGTATAGATGTATTGACACCCTTATTTTATTTTCTCATATTCGAATTATTGTCTCATTTCATTTTTGGTAAACCTGTACCCACTATACGATATATTATTCAAGTGGACCGTTTTTTTTGGCCGACCCACTTCTTCATTCGGGTTGACCGACAAGTATAAGTAAATATTTCCGTCTCTCGAGACGGCTATTGTCTCATTTGAGCATATGAAAATTCATACAATTCTTTCTTTGTTTTGTTTTTTTTTTTTCTTGTGCCTAAATACTAACACTTTGTTTTCGAGTGTAAAATGGAAATGAAGAGAAATGAATAGGATAAAAAAGAGAGAAAAGAGTAGGAGATGGAAAAGTTTTGGTTTTTAGTTGTTTGTTCCCAAGTTGGAAAGAAAAGAGAAGAGATAGTACCAAATTAAGCTTAAAATTCAACTTCTCTCCAAATCATCCCAATTTGGGAAGAAGATTAGGAGGGGAATTTGGCATAATTTCCTTCCATCTTCTCTTCTCTTCTCTCCAAAAAAATCTCGGGAACATGATTATTTTTTAATTTCCTCTTCACTTCTCTTTTTTTTTTTTTTTCCAAAAAGAAACTCGGGAACAAAGTATAAGTGTTCTTTATGAATTATCTCAATAAGAATTTCGTGATATATAGACATTAAATGGTCAAAATACTTTATTCGAAAAGTGAACATACACGATTTGAAAAGATATAAGAAATTATCATGACAATCCTTACCCAATTTTTAACAAATGTCACATTCGAGCTTGTTCCTTTGGTTTTCTAATTTGTATGTTTTGGTTCTCAAATGATCATTCTGTTGTGGTTCTCAAATGATCATTCTGTTGTTATCACTCTTATACTTAACCTACTTGTTTGTTATCCCAACATTTTCTTTTCTATGGCATAGAAAGTTTAAACGTTAGATGGTAAGGACAATTGTTGCGTTGACTATCGAGACTAGGTGTGGTTTTTGGTCGTGTCTGGCTATGAAGCTCTTTTGACGCATCACAATACACCTATACTTAAATGTAGTTACGTTATGAGAGAGTAATAAAACTGATGGTTCATTTAGTTAATCGGCGAGTGTTTACTTTTATCTCTCAATATTCTCAAAATTTAACTCCTTTGGTTCAAAAATATTTTTCACTTTTTCATTTTGGGATGTCCCAAGATGATTGTCTATTTCTTGTTTCTCTCAGTCAACATAGAGTTTAGTGAGTAGAGATTATATTTGATTCATTAAAGAGTGTAATGATTTATTTTTTCTTAAACTGTGCGTTTTTTTTGCTTGAAGAATAATTTTGAGACGGAAGAAGTAGAAGAAAAAGGACATCAATTCAATTCTAATGATAGTAGCATCATGTTCTTTTGTGTTAACAAAAAGTGAATGTAGTTTTGTTTAGTTGATATTGTAATTCTTTTCATTAGTTTTTGAGGGAAGAGTTAGGATCAAATAAGAAGAAAAACTAAAATGAGAAGGATAAGAAGAAACCACAACCACACATTTGAGATGCGCATACAAAAATAGATACATCTCCCCTTAAATTTCTCCCTCTTATTTAAATTGTGTGGCTAGAAACTCTTCTTACTCTTCTCATTTTAATTTTTCTTCTTATTGGATCCCTTCCCTTTGAGGGAAAACAGATAATGTAGTTTTGAAAAAACGTTTTTCTTCTCGTATTTGTGTGTTCGTTATGTTACATGACGTGTAATGCTTTAAACTTTGAGGGAAAACAGATAATGTAGTTTTGAAAAAACGTTTTTCTTCTCGTATTTGTGTGTTCGTTATGTTACATGACGTGTAATGCTTTAAACTCCGCTGTGCAACTCACGAGCACTACTTCCTCATTCTAACCGTTTTTAAAATAAAAGTAATGAGTATTTTTAATTTTTAAATTTAAACAATCCAAAATATCAACAATTGAACACATAACAGAATCTTAAATCTATTATGTACTCAATTTTGATATTTGAAACCCAAGCTATTAATCTTACTTATAAACCAATTCTGTATTTGGTTAGCCATCAATGTGGGACAAAACCTAAACACATTTCTTTCTTTCAATTTATGTTACTGAAATGTTTAATTTTGAGACTACATTAACTTAACGTTGTACTTGTCTTACCTCAATTAACATTTATAAAATTCACTAAGATATGATTAACAAATTGACTGTCGGCCGATCACAAGTACAAGAGCAAATGTTTTTCATGGACCGTAAAGCTAGAAATGTACAAATTTACCACTACTAAGACGCATTTACCTACACACTTTCTAATATCATTAGTAAGACAGGATTAGAAAGATTTTGTTTTTAAATTCGGTCAAAATAATAAAGAGAGTAAATTCCAAACAATAACTTGGAAAGATATCCAAGATTATCATTACAACCCTTACCTAATTTTAACAAATGTCACATTTGAGCTCGTTCCTTTGGTTTTCTAATTTGTATGTTTTGGTTCTCAAATGATCATTCTGTTGTTATCACCCTTATACTTAACCTACTTGTTTGTTACCGCAACATTTTTTTTCTATGGCATAGAAAGTTTAAACGTGAGATGGTAAAGACAATTGTTGCGTTGACTATCGAGACTAGGTGTGGTTTTTGGTCGTGCCTAGCTATGAAGCTCTGTCGACGCAACACGATACACCTATACTTAAATGTAGTTATGTTATGAGAGAGTAATAAAACTGATGGTTCATTTAGTTGATCGGCGAGTGTTTTATCTCTCAATATTCTCAAAATGTTACTCCTTCCGTTCGAAAATCATTTTTCACCTTTCCAGTTTAGGATGTCTTAAAATAATTGTTCATTTCTTGTTTCAACTAATTAAAATAGAGTTTAGTGTGTAGATATTGTTAGACGATTAGTATTGGGTGTTAGGCCTGTTATGTATAGCCCATATTTATGCATAGCCCATATTGTATCTTATATATTCTCATGTACCGAAGATTATTGATCATTCAATAAGATCGATTCACAGAAACCTACATGGTATCAAACCTAATCGATCCACACCTTCCGCACGTTTAACCCTTACCTATCGTTTTTTTTTCCTTTATTCGTTTTAAGATTCCAGTTTGTCGACCAAAGTGAGTTGTCGACGGGTGTGTTTAATTTGTTTGTCGACCGTGTGTGTTGTCGACCTGCTATTGTGTTTGATTTACCTGTTCGTTTTGTTCGTTACATCAATAAACCCTACCCATCACAACCGTCGCCCTAAACCATAACATCTGTTGCTATCGTCTTTGGGTTCCAGGCTGTCTTTCTTAACGTTTTTAATTATCGAAGTACAAAGGTAATATATTCCTTATCTCTCTTGCAAACTCAGGTCCACAAATTTTCTTCAATTAATACTTATAGTGGGACGGTGGTGCTTTTGTTTTTGTTGGAATATTGCTATTGTTATTGTTGGAATATTGCTATTGTTTCATCCCTAAACCCCACTATTCGATATCCCTAAACCCTAAGCTCACCTGTTGTTTCAACATGACTACGGATACAACTCCTCCCGCACCCACCCTCACCTTATCGGATAAACTTATGGCAATGAATCACCTAACCACCTTTGTGCCTATCAAACTCGATGTTGATGAGATGAATTACTCCTCATGGGTGTACTATTTTTCTCATCTTTGTCATGGCTATGGAATATTGGACCACCTTGTTGATCCACCCGCATCCTCCTCTACTACACCTCCTCCACCACCGACTAGGGACCCGGAGTGGCTCAAGATTGATTTTATTATTCGCTCTTGGATCTTTTCCACACTTGCTTCAAATCTTCAAAAGCGTTTAGTTGTACTTAATCCCACAACTGCCAAAGAGGCGTGGGTATATCTCGAGACGATTTTTCAAGACAATAAACGTCCAAGAGCTATGGCTTTGAAAGCGGAACTACGGAATTTGAAGCTTGGGGACTTAACCATTGATGCATACTTTCAGAAAATTGAGTCAATTGTTTCAGTTTTAGCTAGTCTTGGTTCTCCTCTTAGCAATGATGATATTGTTACTTTTGCACTTGAAGGTTTGCCAAACACGTATGATGTGATTTCTACAGTTATTGCTAGTCGGGAACCCTTTCCCGATCTCAAGACGGTTCGTTCTTTGTTAACCACGCAAGAGATGCGTATGAAATCCAAGGTTCAAGATCCGCTTGTTAATGCTACATCTGCTTCTCCTATGGTCCTATTGGCAAATAACAATGCTCGGCGTTCGTCTAATCCTTTGGAAAAAGTAAACAAACCTTGTTTTCTTTTTGCTAAAGGTCATTGTCGTTTTGGTGAGGCGTGTCGGTATCTTCACAATGGTGTTCATGGTAAGTCTACTTTACTACCTCGTACTTCCAGTTCATCCTCTCCTATGTCGGATATGGATACCTTGCGACAATTGTTGGCTAAGTTGGGGTTTACCCATACATCTAGCCAAACTACTACACCCGTTGCTTATACTACCAATACCTCTCCTGTTGCCTATACTATGAATAACCATCCTTATGGACCGGCTCAACTTCAATACCAATTCCAGCCTCTATATTCGGCCCCAGTGTTTCCACAGGGGGTTCATGGTTTACCACAGGGGGCGGGTCCTACTGTTGCTCATGGGGTTCACGGTCTACCACAGGGGGTTCATGTTGCGCAGGGGGTTCCGTTTGCTACAGGTTCTCAGCAGCCGCAGGGGGTTCAAATTCTATCACAGGGGGTTCAGTTTGCAGGTTCACAACCTGGGGTTCAGTTTGGTCCAGGTATGGTTCAGCAAGGCCTCTCACCAACCGGTTTTCACCCAGGTCAACTACCAGCATCAGGTTCACAGGGTTCGGGTCAAGAGACTCTTTTACCAAATGCCTTTAATACCACCACTCTTCAGGAACCGGCTGCTGGCAACTGGAATATGGATACAGGTGCGAGCTCTCATCTTAATGATTCTGTACATAGTCTTAGTTTTATTCTTAATGAGTGCATTTATCCGTCTGTTGCGGTTGGTGATGGGCGTTTCATTCCCGTCACTAACTCTGGTCATAGTATTTTGTCTACCCCTTTTCGTCCTCTTCGTTTAAATAATGTTTTAATCACTCCCCACATTGTCAAAAATCTAATTTCTGTTCGTCAATTTGTTCGTGATAATTATTGCACTGTTGAATTTGATCCTTTTGGTTTTTCTGTGAAGGACTTCATAACTCGACGGGTACTCCTCCGTTGTGATAGCACGGGTGATCTCTATCCTGTTACGAAGCCTTCTCCCATTCCTCAAGCGTATCTTACCAGTCAGTATACGTGGCATCAACGACTTGGACATCCAGGGAGTGAAGTGTTGCGGCGTCTTGTGTCTAGTGATTCTATTTCTTGTACTAAAGAAAAGCTTCCCGTTCTTTGCCATGCTTGTCAGCTTGGTAAACATGTTAAGCTTCCATTTGTTAGTTCGTCTAGTTCTGTTACTTCTTGTTTTGACATTGTTCACTCGGATTTGTGGACATCCCCAATTCCGAGTCTTTCTGGTTTCAAGTATTATGTTTTATTTCTGGATCATTATTCTCAATATGTTTGGGTTTATCCGTTAATGAATAAATCTGATGTTTTGTCTAAGTTTCAGTTGTTTCGTAGTTATGTTCGTACTCAGTTTAAGTGTGAAATTAAATCTTTTCAGTGTGATCATGGCGGTGAGTTTGATAATACTGCATTTCATAACTTGTTTTCCACCAATGGCATCCAATTTAGATTTTCTTGCCCTCGTACATCTCAACAAAATGGAAAATCTGAACGCATGATTCGTAGCATAAATAACCTTATTCGCACTTTATTGTTTCAAGCACACCTACCACCCAACTATTGGACTGAGGCACTTAATATGGCTGTTTATTTATTGAATATCTTACCTTCTCGTGCCATTAATAATGAAATACCCTTTACTCGACTTTTTGGTGCAACACCTGATTATAGTGTCCTTCGTGTTTTTGGATGCCTTTGTTACCCACATATCGATACCAATCATAAACTGGGACCTCGTGCCACACCTGCAATATTTCTGGGACACGCCGCCAATCATTTTGGCTATCGTTGTCTTGATCTCAACACCAACAAAATTATCATCTCTCGACATGTTACCTTTGATGAAACGGTTTTTCCGTTTCAATCCCCTCCTTCCAAGCCCACACCCTCATATGATTTTTTGGATGATTCTTCCAATCTCATTTCCACTATTATCAACACTACACCAATTGGTTCACCTTCTAACCCAATTCCTAATCCACATGTCAATATACCTGCATCAACTGCACCACCTACACATCTTACACCTCCACCCACTCCACCAGATGATCATGTTCCCGTAACTACACCTCCGCCCTCTTCACCACATGTTCCTGTTCCTACACCTGCACCTGTTATGTCTACTCATCCCATGGTCACACGTTCTCGTGTCGGGACTACTCGTCTTAATCCTAAGTATGCTGGTCATGTGTCTACTGTTTCTCCTTCCCCTAGGTCATATAAGGATGCTTTTAATAATCCAAATTGGCGCAATGCTATGTATGAAGAGTATAATGCACTTGTTAAGAATAAAACTTGGAAACGTGTACCTCGACCTGAGGGTGTCAATGTTGTCAATTGTATGTGGTTGTTTCGTCATAAGTATTTGGCTGATGGTACTCTTAGTCGGTATAAGGCACGTCTTGTTGCCAACGGTAGCACGCAGATTGAGGGAGTTGATGTTGATGAGACGTTTAGTCCGGTTGTTAAACCGGGTACCATTCGGACTGTTCTTAGCTTAGCTATTTCTCGACATTGGCCTGTTCATCAGCTTGATGTTAAGAATGCGTTTTTACATGGAGATTTAGCTGAAACTGTTTATATGCATCAACCTCCCGGTTTTCGGGATCCAGAGCATCCGGATTATGTTTGCTTATTACAGCGGTCTCTTTATGGTCTTAAGCAGGCACCTCGTGCATGGTTTCAGAGGTTTGCTACTTACATTACTACTGTTGGGTTTACTCCGAGTCGGTGTGATTCTTCTTTATTTATTTACAGACAGGGTGATGATACTGCTTTTCTGTTACTGTATGTGGATGATATTGTGCTTACTGCTTCCTCTGAAAGTTTATTACAGCAGATTATTGCTTCTTTGCATAAGGAGTTCTCTATGACTGATTTGGGTGCTCTTAACTATTTTTTGGGTGTGTCGGTTACGCGTGACTCTTCTGGGATGTTTTTGTCACAACGTAAGTATGCTATGGAGATTTTGGAGCGTGCACATATGGTTGGTTGTAACCCCTCTCGGACTCCTGTTGACACTGAGTCTAAATTGGGTGATGATGGTGATCTGGTTTCGAATCCTAAGTTATATCGGAGTCTTGCAGGTTCTCTTCAGTATCTCACATTTACTAGACCTGATATTACTTATGCTGTGCAGCAGGTTTGCCTATATATGCATGATCCTCGTGAGCCTCATTTCTCTGCTCTTAAGCGGATTTTACGCTATGTTCAGGGGACTCTAGCATATGGTTTACAGTTATTTTCTTCTACTACTGACTCTTTGGTTGCTTATTCGGATGCTGATTGGGCTGGTTGTCCAACTACTCGCCGGTCTACATCAGGTTATTGTGTTTTTCTTGGCAACAACTTATTATCCTGGTCCTCTAAGCGTCAACCAACGCTTTCTCGTTCCAGTGCTGAAGCTGAGTATCGTGGTGTTGCCAATGCTGTTGCTGAGACGTGTTGGCTTCGGAATTTGCTTCGTGAACTTCATACACCTTTGTCCTCAGCTACTATTGTTTATTGTGATAATGTGAGTGCAGTGTACTTGTCCTCTAATCCTGTTCAGCATCAGAGGACAAAACACATTGAGATTGATATTCATTTTGTTCGTGAATTAGTTGCTACTGGTCAAGTTCGAGTTCTACATGTTCCTTCTAGGTTTCAGTATGCTGATATTTTTACCAAGGGGTTACCGTCTGCTCTGTTTGCTGAGTTTCGTGACAGCTTGAGTGTTCGGTCTCCTCCCGCTCAAACTGCGGGGGAGTGTTAGACGATTAGTATTGGGTGTTAGGCCTGTTATGTATAGCCCATATTTATGCATAGCCCATATTGTATCTTATATATTCTCATGTACCGAAGATTATTGATCATTCAATAAGATCGATTCACAGAAACCTACAGATATTATATTTGATTGGTTAAAGAGTGTTATAGTCTCACTTTTTTTAAACTGCGTGTTTTCTGTCTAGGGACAATAATTTTGAGTCGGAAAGAGTAGAAGAAAAATGACCTCGACCTAATCATAATGACAGTAGCATCAAATTGTTTGTGTTGAACAAAAATGAATGTAGTTTGTTTATTTGGTATTGCAATTCTTTCCATTAGTTTTTGAGGGAATAACAGACAACGTAGTTTGTATTTTGTACGACTACACTTAATGACATAATTACCTTATATAACTATCACGAGCCGGTAATTGTTAATATTTAGCATTAGTTAATGAATAGTGTAAATAAAACTTTTTTTTTTTTTTTTTTTTTGAAAATCAGTTAATTGTTATTTGTTTATTAAAAAATTAAAATGCCTCATAGCTTTTTGTGTGTGTTCGTTATGTTAGAGATTAAGTGTAATAATGCTTTAAACCTCGATGGAACCCATGAGCACTAGTTCCTTGTTCTAACAATTTTTAGAAGACAAAACCGTAAGTAATGAGTATCCACGGATAGTAAATAGAGTATTTTAAATTTGGGAAAATTGTCCAAATATACATTCAACTTGCCATATTTTATTATTGTATGCACTGAGCTTTTTTTTCCTATTATATACACAAACTTTACTAATCACCCGTATTGTATCAATAAAACGCCTTTTTGATGATTAATCATTCCTATTGTATCAACTTGCCACGTCATCAAAAAGGCGTTTTATTGATACAATAAGGGTTATTAGTAAAGTTTATGTATAAAATAGGAAAAAAAAAAGTTCAGTGCATACAATAGCAAAAGGTGGCAAGTTGAATATATATTTGGACAATTTTCCTTTTAAATTTTTATCTTTAAATAGTCTAAAAAAAATTCTTTACATAATCTAAAAAATCAATATGTAGCAGAAAGCTTATTATATCCATTAAATGTTAGCTTGCTAATATTTAAATTCTTCTTAACCTTACTTATAAACCACTTTTTTATTTGCTCAATCATCAATGTGGGACAAAACCTAAACACATTTCCTTCTTTCAACTTTACGAGCTTGCTAGGTAATGAGTATCCACGTATGGTAAATAGAGTATTTCTAGGTAATGAGTATGCATAGTAAATTCGGTAAAAAAAAAAAAAAAAAAAAAAAAAAAAAAAAAAAAAAGTATGCATAGTAAATAGACTATTGGTAGTTTTTATTTCTAAATAAACAAAAACGCACTAGTTACTCGTTCTAACTATTTTTATAAGACAAAACCTTTACGAGCTTTTTAAGTAACGAGTAGCCACGTATAGTGAATAGAGTATTTTTAGTTTTGAAAAATGATTGGAAAGCTTAATTATGTGTCAAAACATATGCGGCGTGAATATGATAGTTTGTAAAAAAGTGAGTCTCATGACTCCAGCCACACAAGCTTAGACATATTTTTTAACACATAATATAGGTCTCTCAATCACCACTCTTTTAGTTTTTAAAGTTATACAATCTGAAAACAACAAGCATGAATTGGAAAGCTTAAATCCATTACATGCTTAATTGCTAATATTACAAACATTCTTAATCTTACTTATAAACCACTATTGTATTTGCTTAGCCATCAATGTGGGAGAAAACCTAAACACATATTAGTCTTTTGACTATTGTTTTCGAATGTTTGATTTTGAGAATACATTAACTCAACGTTGTACTTGTCTTACCTCACTTAACATTTACAAAATTCACAAAAAGATTACTAACAAATGGGCCGATCACAAGTGCAAGAGCTAAGGTTTTCCATGGCCCCTAAAGTTAGAAATATACAAGTACATTTAACAACACACTTTCTAGTGTCATGTAGTAAATCTGATTATAGAGAATTTTTTAGAATTTGGTCAAAACAATTATATTATATATATATATACTAAAAGAGGGGAGGTTAATGGGTGCAATATCGTGCTTCAAAGGGTTGTACGAAACAGTGGTTTCTACAGTAACCGGGCTGCTGTAGCATGTTGTACACTACAGTGGTTTGTACAGTAAACCTTTTTTTTTTTTTTTTTTTTTTTTTTTTTTTTTTTTTTTTTTTCAAAAAGTTGTACCACACAGTGGTTATCCCCCCTCCCCCCCCCCCCCCCCCCCCCCCCAACAACTTTAAGAAACAACAACAACAATAATATAACCCTCCCCCACCACAACAACAATAATATAACCCTCCCCCACCACCACCCATGCCTCGGTAGTGGTGGTTCTCGGCTGTCTAGCCACAACAACCAAACGGACCCTCGAAATCCAATCCAAACACAAATATATACTCCCCTTCGTCATCAAAACATCAAACAAGCCATAAAATAAAAATAAAACCGGATTTAAAATAAAAATAAAATTAGTGTTTTGAAAATAATTTAAGAAAATAAAAAGAGAGGGTGCGTGGCACGCGTTTTACCATCGGAGAGTGATGGAAAACGGCGGTGGTGGCGTATGTTGGTGGTACCCGCGGCGGTGGAGGCGCGTGAGGGGTGATACGAGGTGTTTGGGGTCGCGTGAGTGGTATGGGTGTGACGGGGATATCCCGATTTATAAGATTGTACAAGAAAATGAGGTTGCCGGAAAAATATTCCGGCGAGTCGCCGGAAACTGCTGCTGCTCCGGTGGGGCGGCGGCCGGATTATTCAAAGAGAGAGAGAGAGAGTTTTTGGTGTGAGTATGTGTGTGTTTTTAGTATTAAAAATGATAAAAGTGGGGGGTGTGGGGATATATATATGGGTAAGAACGTATAGGGTAGGTTTTGTATTAAATAAAAGTGTAGGGTAAGGTGTAAAGAGATAATCTAGGGACCAATGTTGCCAACGTAGTAAACTTCTAACGATATAAGCTCCGGGGTCCAAACGACATAGGAAACGGACTCAAAAAATTACGAAACTTGCGCCATTGTTCACGAAATAATTTTTCCAATAAAATCAAGCATAAACTTCAGAGTTTTTATCAAACTCAAAATAGTTCAAATAATTTGGTAAGTGCAATACGATTCGAATTTTCTAGGTTGTGTTGGGTCAATCAAGGGAAGATTTTGCTCACCAAGCATAAGATTGAATAGTCTATCTTGCAATAGATCCTTTCTTTCTAATACTATGACAAGCCAATATTAGAAAATCAACGAAATTTTAAAACCGTAAAACCTATTATTTGCAAAACACAAAACATAAAACACATATCTAAACACTCCCGCCGCAACGCGCGGGTTTCCCCACTCGTATATACTAAAAGGTAAGAGGTTACTGTAGCAAGCACTGTGCTTGCTACAGTGCTTGCTACAGTAACTTTTTTTTTTTTTTTTTTTTTTAGTATTAACGGTCGTTAGTTATTTAACGGCTGTTAACTAACGACCGTTATCTTTAACATTTAAAAAAATTGTACGCACTTTGTCCTTCATCTCAGTGGTTCATTGCAAATTTAGTCCTCAAATAATTTACATAAATGGTCCTTCATGTTATACATCAATTGCAAAATCAGTCCTAGATAACCAACTTCACGTTAAGTAGCTAACGGCAACAAAAGAATTCCGCAGCAACGCGCGGGTACCAAACTCGTTACTAACTAAGCAAACTGAGAATTTTGCTTGGCAAAGTAACCAAACACTAAACATATCACCAACAAATGGCCTAATTTCAAGGTAACTAACATCTTTACCAAAAGTCTAATGTTTAAACTTTAGGGAAAATTGTCTAAATATACATTCAACTTGCCACCTTTTACTATTGTATACACGTAACTTTTTTTTTCCTATTAAATACACGATATTTCTTAATCTTTCCTATTATATACATGAACTTTCTTAATCTTCCTATTGTATACATGAATCTGACGTGGCATGAAGATTAAGAAAGTTCATGTATATAATAGGAAGATTAAGAAAGTTCATGTATATAATAGGTCCCTGTAACTTAAGACCACCCACCTCCACCCACCACAGCCACCACCACCCACCACAGCCACCACCACCTACCACCACCCATCACTGCCACCACCCACCTCCACCACCACCCACCTCCACCACAGCCACCACCCACCTCCACCACAGCCACCACCCACCACTGTGCATAAAAATAAGCCAAATAGTTGGGGGTTTAAAGAGCTTAAGGCTTGAAATAGCTCACAAGAAGCTGCCCAGGGTCTCACAAGCTTGGAAGAAGCTTAAGACAGATGAAATACACCATAACTATTCTAAAGATCAAAGGAATTCATGTTCAATAAGCCACACAGACCAAATAAGCAATTCCACAATGCACTCAGACCAAACAGGCTAAATGGCTTAATTGCAGCCCTTGGTGGGGCCCACAGGGGTAACCCAGGGTACAAAATGAATGTGGAACCTAAAAGTCTACTAGAAAGGCTTTCCAAATTGTCCAAGACCAAGGATTAAGCTCAAGGTTTGAGCTTGTTATGGTGTTGGGAAACTGGGTCAGTAGGCTGATGTACAAAATGAATAGCAGTTGCACAAATAAGCACACTAGTGGAATCTAAGCTAAGCACAAGCTAATTTATCCTCAAGCAACCTTATACAAACTAAAAAAAACACAAAGTCACAGCAATGAACAAGCAAGGATCTCACAATGGTGAGGTTTGTGTTTTAAGTGAGCTTGTGATGAATAAGCAGTAAAAAAACACAATAAGCTCTTGAGTACAAACAGGTAAATGACAAACTAGGACAAACTAAAACAATTGAATGACAATGATCACATAGGGATATGAAATCAACCAAGCTCAGTTAGATACTTATCAGCAGCAACAGTGAGTAAGAAGCAAGTTTTGAAGCCTAAGTAAGCTAGTAAATAAGCTAATAGGGCCAAATCAAACATGTACCAAACAAAGCAGGATAACAAGGTATCAAAAGCAACAAAGATCAAGCAAAATGCTCAGATTTGGAGCAAGTCATAGTGGGTTTAAAAAGACATGGGTCAGAACTGAAAGCTGGGTGCAGGGTACCTTTTTGCTCACCAACCCAACTTTTGAGTCAAAATTAAGTGACCAAATCTGTTTCAAATTGAATTTTTCTTTTTGATTTGGATAAACAAGCTAGCAAAAATTACAGAATGCCAAAAACATTGTGATTTCACCCAACAATAAACCTTGTGCACTTCATCAAACCTTGTCCCATTTCTCAGAATTGACAATTTTGACTTTTGAACACTTGAACACAAGTTGACTTTGGTGACTTATGCATAACTCTAAATGACTGACATTGTTGTATTAAGCTACCTTGAGTCCAAATTAAGTAAACTTATCTAAATTTAAACTGATTTAATGATTATGTATTTCTTAAAACTCCAACAGTTGACTGCCATGATCCCATAAGAGAGATTTTGACTTTTTTACTCTATGACTCCCAATGTTAAGTCTTGATTAAACTAATTTGATACTGAGAAAGAGTTTTCAACCAGGGTTAACAACTACAAACCTCAAGAGCACAGCTAACTAACTAAATCCAAACACCCCTTTAATGGCTGTGAAGGTGAGATTTTCACAAGATCCACACTAATTCAGATCATAACCTTGACTTAAGATGATTAAATGTGATGTTGTAAGCCACTGAAAGCACAAGTTCATTACTCTACTAATGAATATCCTACAAACTACATCCAACTTGCCACCTTTTACTATTGTATGCACGTAACTTTTTTTTTCCTATTATATACATGAACTTTCTTAATCTTCCTATTATATACATGAACTTTCTTAATCTTCATGCCACGTCAAATTCATGTATACAATAGGAAGATTAAGAAAGTTCATGTATATAATAGGAAAGATTAAGAAATATCGTGTATTTAATAGGAAAAAAAAAGTTACGTGTATACAATAGTAAAAGGTAGCAAGTTGAATGTATATTTAGACAATTTTCCCTAAACTTTATTAGGTTCAAGTATGGCTATAAAATATATAATAAACGTCACGTGAATACTTCGGATAAAACGCGTACATAAGATTCAAAGACTAGTTCTTTATAGACAGTAGCGTACCTGGTACTAAAGTCACGATGCTAATGATACTTGTAACAAATAAAATAGACGAGGTGCATTGCTAGAAAAATTGGTATATCTGATATATTTCACACTACGCAAGGAAAGTCCACGAGAACCCCTCAATCCATCTCTGTCTCCACACAAATTAAATAAAGAATATACTTAGGGTAAGTGGTGCCTAAGAAAAGAGAGCCAAGAATAGTCACAAGATACCCAATTGACCCCGAATATATCTGAGTTAAAAATTACTCTTCACGTGAAAATTTGATCCATGTTTTAACTAAACACACTAAAAAATAAGGTGTCAATTTTCAACACCACACGATAACTAATACAAACTGACATAAAACCAAACAGGTTTTAGTAAAAGATATGTCTACTCGTCTAACATTTGGCATTAACAATAAATCACATTATATAAATATAACGAGTAGGTAATTGTTAATAGTTATCATTAGTTGATGAATATTAGTTGATGAATAGTGTAAAAGAAAACTTTTTTAAATTAATTAATTTATTATTTGTTTATTAAATTATGCCTCGTAAACCTTTTACGAGCGGGTAATTATACAAAGATGTTACTAAAGTTTGCGTGAAATTTGTTCTAAGGTAATATAGTTTCAAAGTTGTCATCTAGGTTACTAAACTTATGAAAGTTGTCATCCAGGTTACTGACCTAAATGAAAGTTTGTCCTCTAGGTTATTGAACTTGTAAAGACATGACATTTATGTTACTTAACATACCAAAAGTATAAACGTAAAAATCACAGATTTTTTGCTGTTTATAGTTTAGTAACCTGGATGACAACTTTGAAACTATGTTACCTTAGGACAAATTTCACGCAAACTTTAGTGACATCTTTGTATAATAACCCTTTACGAGCTTTCTAAGTAATGAGTATTCACAAATAGTAGATAGAATTTTTTTAGTTTTTATCTTTATATAATTAAAAGGTAATGAGTATTGTAGTAATAGATAGTAAACAGAGTATTTTTGGTTTTATGTTTATGTAACTAAAAAAATGCAGCTAATAATTTGATAGAAATGAATCCATCAAATGTTTAACCACAAATGTTACAAACCTTCTTATTCTTACTTATAAACCACTTTCGTATTTGTTTAGCCATTAATGTGGGACAAAACCAAAACACATTTCCTTCTTTCATCTACTGTTACTGAATGTTTAATTTTTAGTTGCTTGCGATGGCCATAAAGTTAGACATATACAAATTTCCCACTACTAAGATACATTTACCTACCCACTTTCTAATGTCATATAGCTAAAGAATCTTTTAAGGATTCGGTTAGAACAATAACTAACTAAAGGTGTGTTTCTTTTTTTTCTCTTAGCTAAAGGATTGGGTTCACAAAATCATTTAATTTTTTTTTAAGTGGGACTCACTATTTTCTTTAGTTGATCTATATCCTAAGACATAAATTTTAATACATTCCCCAATAAATGACTTATATAGACGTAGGATCCCCATGGTTCATTAGTTAAGAAAAAAAAGAAACACCCTTAAGGCAACTAAAAATATTGCTTAACAAAATAACCAAACAATAAACATATCACCAACCAATGACAATTGCAATTGCAAGGTAACTAATATTATTACAAAAAGTCTAAAGTTTAAACTTTATCATGTACATATTTCAATATTGTTATGAAAAATGTAATAAATTGTCACGTGAATACCTCAGTTAGAAAGCGTATATATGAGTTAAAAACTCGTTATTTTTAGACAGTGGCAAACATGGTACTAAAGTCACTATGCTATTGATACTCGTAAAGAAAAATTAGACCAGATGCATTGCTGGAGAAAATTTGGTATATCTGACATATTTCACACCATGCGAGAAAAGTTCATGAGATCTCCCTCGACCCTCGGTCCACCTCCGTCTCCACATAACTTAAATAAGGTATACAATTTGGGGTAATAGGGTGGCTAAGAAATAAGAACCAAAAATTGGCACAGAATAACCCAATTGAACCGTATATATTGAGTTAAAAATTACTCTTCACGTGAAAATTTGATCCTTGTTATTGCTATACATACTAGAAATAGGAGTGTCAATTTTCAACACGACACGATAACTAACACGAATTCGACATGAAGCAAAACAAGTTTGAGTAAAAGACATGTCTACTCGTCCAACATGGTTAATAAATGGGTCGTGTTTGTGTAAATGTTACATTAACAATATCTCAGCCATTTTTAAAAGACAACCATATAGTAATGAGTATCCATGGATAGTTAATAGATGATTTTTAATTTTATCTTTAAGAAATCTTAAAAATCAGCAATTAAACACATAAGGGAAAGCTTAATTCCATTAAATGTTCAAATAACTGATATTTAAAATGTTCTTAATCTTACTTATAAACCATTTAAGTATTTGCTCAGTCATCAATGTGGGAAAAAACCTAAACACATTTCCTTCTTTCAGTTTTGTTACCGAATTTTGCTTGCGGGCAGATCACAAGTACAAGAGCTCACGTTTTTCATGGCCCCTTAAAGTTAGAAATATACAAATTTTCCACTACTAAGAGCATCCACTATGGTGTTTCAAGAATAGGTCTAAAAACTTATGAAGAGGTTCAAGATTTTGTGTACCATAGTGAGGGATCATTTCATGTCTAGGTGGCATGAAAAGGTCCAGGATTTTGGAGAGGTTCAAGAAGTATTTATTATCATTTTTTGATTTTTCTTATTTAATAGCATTAATTTATGTTGGAACAATTATAAATTTTAAAAGTTTTAACCATAGTGGGAATAGGTTTATAATATAAAAATTTTGAAACATTAATGATAATGTAAGAGGTGGCAATTTTATAAATCTTTTAAAAGGTCCACCATAGTGGATGCCCTAAGATACATTTTGCTACACACTTTTTAATGTCATGTAGTAAAACGGTAAAACCTATTATTAACAATTTTAAGATTTCCGTTACAACAATAACTAGCTAAGCCAACTAACAATATTTATTTCTTAACAAATATGTTTGGCGACACGTAGCAGTAGCAGTAGCAATAAGCAGTAAGCAGTAAGTAGTAGCAGTAAGCAGTAGCAGTAAAAACGTGTTTGGTAACGTAGCTGTAACTGTAATTATTAAGTGTTAAACAAGTAAATGTTTACCGCTTGTCGCTTGCTGCTTCTCCAGGAAGCATTTAAGATTAGAGCGGTTAATCATGTTTCAGACGCTTGTTGAGGTGTTGCCAAACAAGCAAGATAATGCTTACCGCTTGTCGCTTATCGCTTATCGCTCTTAAACGCTTCAAAAAAGTTATTGCCAAACATAACCTAAACAGATCAACAATTGGCCCAATTACAAGGTAACTAACATTTTTACAAAAAGTCTAAGGTTTAAACTTTATCATGTACACACTTGAGGATGACTATGAAAAATGTTATAAACTGTCACGCGAGTACTTCGGTTAAAACGCGTACATCTAAGGCATATTAATGTTAGATCAACATTAATGTAATTTTAATGTTATAATTTTTAAGCTAACAAACTTCCTAAGACTTAGTTTTCAACTTTTAGTTTGTAAGCAGGTACCCGTGTGTTGTGGCAGCGGATACCTTTTAACAATTAATCAGAGAAATAAATTCCGATGAGGCGTGGTTCACCTATTTGTATCGGTTCCAACGGGTCTTCTCCGGTTCGTTTTTGGATGCTTTTATTGGCTAGCCGAATCGGTGGATACTCCAAATCCTGGTTGAACCCGTTTGTCTTGTCCAGTTTTCAAAACTACATGTATCATCATCATGTTAGGTTGTATGAAGCTTTGTGTGTTTTATTAGTTTGTACAATGTGTATAATAACATGTACTTTCCATTTTAAAAGGTATTTTAAAAATAACATTAATTAGTGTGTTTAATTAGTTTATACTTTGAATTATGTTGTAGCTTGTTTAGATAATGCATTGTGAAAATATCATTGTACTTTTTAGTAAGAGCGTGTTTTAATTGGTTTTATTGAAATGGATAGATATGATTTTAATTGGTTGTATAGTGTGAATACATTATTGTATTTTTAGGTAATGGAGTGTTTTAATAGAAGTATCAATATGTGTTAATTTAATGTCTTAGCGCACTAATAAGTTGTATAATATGTTTCAATATTCAAGTTTGTAACCACTCAAGACCTTAAGGGTCGCCTAGTAGTAAAAGGCTTGTTAGTATCACTCTATAATGTCCATCAATACACACATCACACTTTTTTTTTTTTTTTTTTTTTTTTTTTTTTTTTTTTTTTGACATGTAAATAAAAATATAATTCACTTGTACTTAAGCTATTTCATGTCGTAGTGTCTAAAGTTGGTGTAAATGACACTACTTGCAAAGTAAAAAAGAACTCAAAGAGGTGAGAAGTTTGCATATCGAATGTTGATGATTACATTGAGCCATTAAAGTTAAACATCGGTTGAAATATATCATCAATTGACTAGGATTATGGTACCTAAAAAATTATGTCTCGTTACTACTTAATATATGTAGATACGTTTTAGTGTCAATCATATGAAAAACGATTCGTCTTGTTATTGAACGCAGTGTGTGCCTAAACAATGCGAAATTTATAAACCTTGTCAAACATTTATCGATCCTTAAAGGACCATAACCACGCAGGTTTATATGAAAAAAGTGACAACTTGAACGTTGATAAGACATGAGTCATGGCAGGCTATACATGCCAAATAAGACTTTTGCAAGTTTTTTCAACAGGATCCAACTTAGATTCAATGAACCCATTACTTAGCAAAAGTTGTCTTGATGATTGATCATAACCATTCTTAAAAAGGTCTACCGGAACTCTTACATCGCCATAGTTCAAAAAGTACTAATATCATAACCATTCTTAAAAAGGTCTACCGGAACTCTTACATCGCCATAGTTCAAAAAGTACTAATATCATAACCATTCTTAAAAAGGTCTACCGGAACTCTTACATCGCCATAGTTCAAAAAGTACTAATATCATAACCATTCTTAAAAAGGTCTACCGGAACTCTTACATCGCCATAGTTCAAAAAGTACTAATATCATAACCATTCTTAAAAAGGTCTACCGGAACTCTTACATCGCCATAGTTCAAAACGTACTAATCTTGGACACAAAATTCATCAAGTAACTTTTTTTCTGGAATACATAAAATACGATATTCATCCTATTTGATCAGTAATGTTTCTTTTTACCTCTGCTCTTGTTACTCTTCTTCCCCTTGTTTCCTTTCCTTTTCTCGTTGTTACCATCCTGAGCGTTCTCACATTCGCTTTGATTTTCCAACACCACTGAAGCTTCATCACCTGTTTCTTCAACCTTTGTTACCTGACTCGTGACATGACGGTTCAATAATATATCTATGTTTCTGAAGAATCCATCTACAAAATGCCTCGCACTCTCCAAAAAACCTAGAGTCATTCTCACATTCTTCCATATAATTGAATGATTATTGGCAACAACATGCGCCTCCTTGATAAAAATTGCAGTATTGTTCTCAACAATTCTCAAATCCTTTACAGTTGAAGAATTCAATGCACGTGAATACAAATCTTCTGGCACACTGAAAAAGATCGGAACAGGAAAAAAAAATATCTTAATACGGATTCCAGTATAACTTGTTTTAAAGAATAAAAACTACTACAAAATTTATGATATTGCAAGTCTAACCGTGTGTCAAACGTAAATGAAAGCATCTTCAGACCTTCATTTACATGAAATACAAATTCTTCGAAATTTGAAAATGTGTATGGAGGGCAAGAACTATGAGCCGCAACAGCAAGAAGGAATGTGGCCCTGCTTATATCAAGATCATTCTGGAAAGAAAACAGATAAATGAAAAGGAATCAAACTTATAGTAATGACGATATAATTAACAGAAATCATTCAACACAAAAACAATGATGTACATTACCATAATCCTAGTTGCAGCAGGTAACTTGTTCGGTGCCACTCCAGTCTTCTCATTACTAGCCTCAGATATTTCCTCTATAACTTTCCAATTCATTCGCAGTTTCACACGATTTATATCCATAACAGTATCTGGTAGTGTTTCTGAAGACGATCCCTCAGTGTTAACAGTACTTGAAGAAGTGGAGACATTATGTGTATTTTTCCTTGGAAACAGTACACTCATTATCTCCTCTTTAGATTTTCTAAGGTCAACAAATATAGCACAAGGAGCATTGATTTTGGGACTACCGTCTTCGGAACTTATAATCAGCAAAGGATCGTCTATGCTAGAAAACGCTTCTGCAACAACTTCTGGATCCAAGTTCAGTTTTTCATTCTTACTTTTCCTCAAAAGACCAGATACAAACTTCTTTGGAAGAAAATAAGCATAATTGCCGTGGCCTGACAGATGCCGAAGTAGACAATGAGAATATTGTGGTAATCTCAGACATATTAGGGACAGTATCATAACCATCTTTAATACTAAAAGCGGATAATAAGAGGCTCCAATTTTTGATCTTTGAATCATTCCTATACCAAATTTACTACAGTTGAGGATATCCTCGATTCTTCTAATCATAACACTTAGATCCAAAGAAGACTGTTGGACAGATAAAGTTGAAGCAGAGTGAATATGTGTAAACGATCCAACAAAACAAGATCTTGTTGTGTAAGATTTTCGTGAAGAGAGAGACTGCATTAAAAGAAGACGGTCCAATAGATACCCGAAACTCGGAAGTGATAGGAAACTGGAGGTGGCTCCAAAGCTATTGTCTAAAGCAAGTTGAAGTGCTCGAGCAACAGAAACATCTTTCAACCCACGATCCCTAAATTTCTCAACAAATGATTTCCATCGATCTTTATTTTTTAGCTTATTAGAGAGATTCTTGTAAACTGCTACCGATACTCTTGAACACAGACATATTATAATCACCCTTTCCAGAGCCTTGATGTCAACAGTTTGAAGAATAATCTCCTCAAGTAAGTTCACCGAAAGATCAGTCTCCCTTAGGGAAACCAAGTCCTCATCGACTGATTTCCGCCAGTCTAATGGAATCACAATATCAATGTAACTTAATGAAATTCCGAGGAAATACTGCAATCTCTTTTTATAAGGATTTGTGAGGTTATGACACTCAAAGTCTAAAAGAAACTTGGAGACCTCGAAAATGTGTAGGAGAGATGTGCTTTGGTGAAATGCAGAACCGTTTGACTTTGACTTATGGAGGGCCTCAAGAGTTTCAAGTACCTTCATACCCACAGAAAGTAATTCGGACTGCCAATAAGACCGAATAGCAGACACCATATCCCTGCCATCAAAATGTATACGCTTCTCGTCCCTCTGAAGACCCTTGTTACAAGTGTTTCTTATCCAATCGGCATCCTTATTGAGTGACAAGTACAACGTGTTTCCTTTTGGAAATTGTTTCCTCACCCCAAAATAATATAAACAAAAATCAGCATGCACCGAGGGTTTAAATGGTTCCTCATTTTCCAGACTTTCCATGCTTCTTAAAATATCCAAAATATGCTTCTTCCACAGATTCCAATAAAAAACAAGAGTTCTAACAGAAACTCGGTTCTGAAATATCTTGTCTTCACAGAACTTACCTATATCCACGGGTAATTTATCCTCCCAATCATAATTTGAGGAATTCATTTGAAGATGCTTATCTAAGATTTTCCTAATCAACAAGATTTCACCCCTTACTCCTATAGTTCCGAGAAACGCACAAATCTTCCTTCAGCTCAGACAAACTATTGTGCTGATCAGAGAGTATCTTAAGCTCGCTGCAAACAAAATTATACATAACACCAGAATCGCTTTTTGCAAGCAACTTCACTTTATTAAAGAGTTCGTCCTTTTGAGGAAACTGCTTCAGTGGCCAATTTATGTTTCCGTCTCCCCATAACGAGCTAATAAACACATACCAAAGTAACAAAAGAGCAGCCTCCTTGAATTTTCCAACCATCTCCAGAAAATCAGCCTCTTTGAGAAGAGCGCCTGATGACCTCGCCAACTCAGCATCTTCAAGAATATGACCCGATTCTTCTTTCAACAACAAAAGTTCATGGTAACCAAGAGCACAATTCTCCAAAAATTCTTCTAACTCTTTACTTTTCAAACTAAGATGTTCTTCTAATTCTTGTTTCTCACTTTTGCAAACTATCTGACAATTGGAGAACTGATCTCCTTTGGCGTAGGCTTCTGCAGCTTCACTATAACACCCATTCCCTCAACAGCTATGTTTTTTACACAATAACATACCTGAAAATCGATAAATATCCGCCCAAAAGTCCTTCAAGTATACTAATTTCAACATTATATTATACAAACAATGACAAATTATACAACTTTAACTTTAATAACTCAACTAACATAACAATATCTACCTGAAAGTCCTTAAGTACATTAATTTTATCATATCTTTAGTCTATAAAGTAATACTAACTTACACGAATAATCAAAAACCAATGTCAAATTGTTGTACTACTTTATTTCATAATCAAGTTAACAATATCCCCCCAAAACGAGTTAATGTAGAATACTTTAAGCACATACTCACTTATTAGAGATCATTACTATAATTCCTTATTCAGTAATACGAACACAATCCTCGCACTGAATTTGACAACATTGTTAATGTTTCATTAACCGGTGAAAGGAAATAGTGTGCTATTCACTTTCCTACATCTTTGAGAAAACCCATTCATAACAATTACTTAGGTCCTAAAAGAATGTATTCTACTACATATATGATGGACTATCCACATATAAACTAAATGTGATTCATCACATTCCTAACTATTAACTTGAAAATTGGGCATGCAATTTCTTCCTTAATAAGGTCTACCAATCCAACAATTGTATGTAGTACCTATATATGGTCAAATCAAAACAACTAGATAAAATATACTAGTATGTCTTTTACTATCTTCACAAAAAATTACAACAATTTAAAGACAATGTACCTGCAACTAATTTTCAGATTTACAACAAAATAAACATAACGTACAACAAAATACGCATGATGTAATTTTCAGACTTACAACATTAATGCTATTAAAGTGGCCAATGTTATTAATGACTACTACTTACAAGAAAAGAAACATACGTGTACAACAATTTAATGCACATTATTTTCAGATGTACAAGATAAGAAACATAGTGTACAACAAAACACCACATTAATGGTATTTAATGTAGTCAATTATTTAACTGATCAATAAATACAGTTATTAATACACGCTTAACATAAGAAATACAAATTATCAAGCATATTGTACAACCAAATTAAACACAATTCATGCATTAAATTTCACTACTACAAATAATAAAGCACATTATACAAATATTCAAGCACGAACGGGCAACAGGCTATACAAAATTCTTGATATCCATAATTTTATTGTAAAAAAGAACATAATAAACTAAAATACATTGTTTATCAATAAAATTTATTTCAGTGTACCCGCCAGTGTACCCGCCGCTGCAACGCGCGGGTACCCGTGCTAGTAATAAGCGAAGGAACTAGGATATTTACTACCAAAACTATAGGGACCAAAAAGAAAAAGTAAGTCGGTTGGTGTGTGTATAAATAAACTTTTTTTATCCTAAAAACTCACCGGTAAACTTATTTGCCCTACCACTCCATCGCCGCATCTAAGCTCCTGAAAGCTCACCGGTAAACTTTGTTTTTATATTCTTATTATCTTGGTCGAGAACGTTATTATTGGTTGATTGATTGCAGATCTAATATATTAATGTTTGTCGATTATGTTATTACTCCGTATTATTGATCAATAAATTAAAGGGCGGAACATAATAGCGGCAGGGAGGGGTTGGGGGGGGGGGGGGGGGGGGGGGGGGGGGGGGGGGCAAAAAAATTTTTTTTTTTTAGTCATTAATAGTGTATAACTGTATATGTATGTTTTAAGGAACTTTTGGGAAAACAATATAGTATGCATATCAAAAAAGGAAGTGCAGTGTTCTTCTTTTCCTTACAAGTCTTAGGTATAGAAAAAATAAGGAAACAAACAATAGTACAAGTACAGGTCTTCTAAAATTTATTACCCAGCTTTTGAAATAAGTGTAATTACCTGAGAATTTCAAACCTTAGAAAAAGTAACTTGCAAAACATAATTGATAGTCAAATCACATTTGCTTTTCGTATGATAATTTTCATTAACTGTATTTGCTCTACCATTTACTTTACTTTTGAGGTATATCAATAATATTGAATTGAGGCGAATGCTTTTGAGAATAAGGGTTATGCTTTAAGCAACTAGTTTTAAGTTCCGCTA